>JXCR01108885.1:0-14425 GCA_002079205.1 Phalaenopsis hybrid cultivar | reverse complement strand
TTTTTTTTTTTTTTTTTTTGGTTGTTGTTGAAAGATTTACATGCATACCACTCAATTCCTATGTATTTACATATTTAACACCTGAAATTCAATTTTTAGATACATACCATCTTACCTTGCATGAAAATGTGTATTTAACTTTTTTTAAAGTTGAAATGGTTGCACTATTGATGTGATATGAAAGATTGGGTGTTAGAAATGTAAATGTTAATCTTTAGGTGTTTGATATGTAAATACTAAAGAATTGTGATAAATATGTACATTTTTTTTTTGGTTGTACATTCTCTAAAACATCTCATAAATTTTGTTATTTCTTTTTCTTTTTACCAACCAGAATTACTTGGCTTGAGATGTTCGCATGCTACAATAAAATACTTATAAGAATGTCAAAGACTTACTTTCATTATGAGCAATATGAAGCTTCAGAACTTTTTCACTCATAGTGAGCTGAAGAGTGTACTTACAACTCCATCCACTCTATCTAGAGCCGAGGAGCTAATATGTGAAACGCAAAAGCTGAAGAATTCAACAACAAGCGACGTCGAGAATGCCACGAGACGATGGTTAACTGCCGCAAACATCTTAGCTTCCATGAAAAGTGAGGACTGTCTTAATTGTCTTCTTCAATTAAACATGGTTAGCTTTCTAAATCAATGGTTGAGAATGTTGGCTTCTCTTGTTGCATTGTTTTCATCACAACTCAATTCATCTATGTCACCCTTTCTTCACTGTTGTTTGGGATGCGGAATTGTCAAAACTTCTATCAACCCACCTCTCAAAAATGCTTGTACTCGTTGTTTGATCTAAACAAATTTATGATGAAACAATTTCCCGATAGTTACTCAAGTTCTTGAATGTTTCAACTTTTCCTTACAAAGATGAAGATTCTTTAGTAATTGTAACAATGCATTTATCACTCCGTTAATTGACGCATCGTTGTCAGATTTTACAGCTCCTTGTAGCCATTGTTGTAGAAAGCAAACCATGTTGAACTGAAGAAGACAATTAAGACAGTCCTCACTCTTTGTGGAAGCTAAGATGTTTGCGACAGTTAACCATTGTTCCGTGGCAGCTTCAGCGTCCCTTGTTGTGAAATTCTTCAGCTTTTCCGTCACACAGATAAGCTCCTCAGCTCTGGATAGAGTTGATGGAGTTGTAAGACCATTCTTCGGTTTAGCAAAAAGCGATGAAGACCTGAAGCTTCATACTGCTTATAATGGAAGCTAGTCTTTGACAATCTTGTAAGCTTGCTTTATTGTAGGATGCGATTATCTATTGTCAAGTAATTCTGGTTGATGAAAAAAAAAAGAAATTACAAAATTTATGAGATGTTTTAAAGAATGTGCAAACAAAAGAAAAAATTTTCATACGTACAACACAATTCTTTAGTATTTACATATCAAACACCTAAAGATTAACATCTACATTTATACAACCCAAATCTTCCATATCACAACAAAAGTGCCACCATTTTAACTTGAAAAAAAAGTTAAGTACACCTTTTCATGCAAGGTAAGATGGTATGTATCTAAAAATTGAATTTCAGGTGTTATATATGTAAATACATAAGAATTAAGTGGTATGTATGTAAATCTTTCAACCCAAAAAAAAGAAAAAAAGAAAAAAACAAACAAAAAAACGGTCATATAAGGAACTCAGACGCCATCATCATAATCATCAACAACAAAAACACGACAACAACTACAACTTAACAGCTAACACCATCACCGTGATTATATTTTCTCAATTTTGTCATGCACCAAATCATCGTAATCATCATTGGTCCTCCCTTAATCTTGATTTTGTTTTAGTTTAGTTGCATCAAATTAACCCTTAGTCTTTATTTTGCCAATTTAAACAACTATTAAGATCTAAAAAGAAAATTTAGAGGCATTTACATACATAACACCAAATTATTATGTATTCACACATGTAACACCTAAATTTTCTTTTTACATTTATGGCACCCAAATTTTTTATGTCATATAAAAAAAATACTATCATTTTAACTTTTAAAAAGTGAAATACATTTTTTCATGCGTAGGTAAAGTGGTGTATGCATGTAAAAATTTAAGTTTAGGTGATAAATATGTAAATATATAGGAAATGCATGGTATGTACATAAATCTTGCTAAAATTTATAACTGCATCCTTATGACAATAAAATATACACTTCACATATATGTGCTCTAATTTCTCATCAAAGCATAAACATAAGCATGATATCAAAAAGTTTGTAAATAATAATTGATAGGTTTATCTGATCAAATCTCACAAAGTCTTCATGTCAATAGTAATGAAGGAAAGTGGATCATTAAGTAGCAAGCGGTATAAGTAACATATATGCAGAATAATTTAAGTAGCCCGACATTAATGAGTACAATATACACATTCTCTACTATCATTTTGGTTATTCACTCTGTCACACCATTTGTTGCAGAGCACATCAAATTGTTAGTCCCTCAAAATACATAATGCATTAAATTCTTCTGAACAAAGTTCAATCATTAGTAAAGACAGAAACATTTAATCTGCCTTCAAATCTACTTCTTAATCATAATTTTCCACTCCTTAAAAATAATAAAGACATCATTATTTTGTTTTAAGAATAAAGTTCACCTTTTATAGATAACTTATCTGCCATTGATAGCACATATCTAACACTAACCTTTGACGCCATAATATATAGTCTTCAGAGATCAACATGCATATAGTCAACCTTTCTCTCTGTACTGTGAATGCCTATGTTAAGTTTAACCCTCTTTTGTTTTCTAAATATGTAGTGCTCATAAAATTTCAGTCTAATAATATTTTAGCTATCCAAAACTCAATCACCCATTTTTGTTTGTGTCCAATATTCATAATTTATAATTTTATTTCTTTGTTATCTAAAATAGAACTGTTATAAGTATATATAATCTGAAAGTCCTTTTCTGCTTCATTGTCATAACAATTGTATATTCGCTAACTCTTTAGCATCAATACTGCTTAAAAAGTTCAAATTTATCTTCAAATGAGGGGTATATCTCACATCACCGATGTCCTAATTATTCTGTCAAATATCTTGATTCTGATAATTTGAATATCGGTTATCCCGCAATAGTATTATTTTTCATTAAAACAATACCTTTAAATGAAAGTCATATGTCAAAATAAGACTTTACTAGGACATAAAAAAACTAAGTTTTTGGTATGATTATTTTTTTCTAAGGATAGAAAACTAACTGAAATATTTATATTAATCGAATGTAGATACAAAACTATATACATACAAATAATTAAGAATCAGGCCAATTACAAATAAGAAGAGTACAAAATTGTTTACAGAATGATTTCAATCAAAGAGCTTGTATGTTCATAGTTTAAGGAATGTTAAGGGCTGAAATTAAACATGTAACTTCTGCCACCATAAGCTTGAGTTATAACCCCTGTAAAATTAAAAGATGGGCAGATATTAAATTTGAACGTATTTTCTTGTGTTATGGAGTCATGATAAATTATAAATCTTTATTTTTCTGCAACAAAATGCGAGGAGCGGTCTACATGATCTTATATTTCCAAATAATTCATTAAAAGCAGTTCAGAGCATTAGCTTTTTTATTAATATTTCTTCACCAAAATTCAAATTGGTTTCATCGGACATTGAATTCTGCTACGTCGCTTAATTTGACCTTTGTAAAATTGAAATTTAGGTTTTAGATATGTAAATCCATTGAAATTGCGTGTTGTGTATACAAATTTTCTAAAAAAAAATAATTTGAATCACCAATGCTTCCTTTCAACTTTTTCTTAAAAATATTGAATCATAGCTAACGGCCTTAAAAGAGACAAAATAATAATAATAATAATAATTAATTTCTCCAACAATTCACAGGAAGAGCTCAGAATCAAAATCCGGAATCGGAATTCGAATTCTGAAAGCGATACCTCGTGGAGGTAGGGGAATCAATTCAACGCCAAATCACGTAAATCTTTTGTGTTTGATTGTCATTGTGTGAATTTTTGTGCTTCCGTATTGTTTTTGCATAGCAGATAATATGTTAAATGTAATATCTATCTATCTATTAATTTTACGAGGGTTCTAACTCAAGCTTATGGGGGAAGAAGTAACATGTTTAATTTTAACTTTTAGCATTTTTTAAACTATGGATTTATTGGCACTTTGATTGAAATTGTTCTGTAAATAATTTTGTGCTCTACTTATATGTAATTGGCCCCATTCTTAACTATTTGTAAACATATATTTTTATACCTACATTGGATTAATATAATTGTTGGAGCTTTTGACCCAAATTCTATTGGGTTTGAATTGCAAATTTTGTAATGCAATGTATTCGAATACAATTTTTGAAAAAAAAAAATTTGGGCACTGTGGTAGTTGGAAGAAGATGGGCTGATATGGGCATTTATAAGTATTTTTCATGCATTCATGCATGCAAACAATGCTAGACCACCAACAAGTCTTTAGAAAAGCAAACAAATGAATACATTTATTATTATGAGTTTTCCATATAATTCGAGTACCACATCGGTCTAACAAAACGATCCTGACAAGCAAAATGTCAACTGACCTTCACCTGAGTGACAACCAAAGTCTAGCTGAATGATCCCGACAGCTTGCCGCTCGAAAATTGATGTTAGAAAGAGCATCAAATTTGGTTTTCTTTACATTTTGATTCTGTAATTGATCATTTGAAAATTGATTTTAATTTTGATTATGGGAGGTATATGAATGTGTATGTGGTTTGCATTGTAGTGCATGTGTGGGTTCCGATACTAGTTTTATATAAAAGTCATTAAAGAAGTCATATGGCTAGGAGGTTCTAGGCTCCTAGAGAAGAATAATGTTCTCACAAAAAACGAGGTCAAGAAAAACATAAAAAAAGCTGTCTGAATAAGGCACGCACTCCATGCCTGGTTGTGGAGAGCTTGGAGTGCAGGGTGGAGAGTTGAAAGATCTCCATTTTTTATTATAGAAGATGGACTCCTTGATGGAGAGGAGACTTATTTTTTTCTTGGAGGTTTATGGTTGCATAGATTTTGGGAGAGAGGAGGGCGGGGATTTAGAGTTGGAGGAAGGAGAAAGGAGCTGGAAAAAGGTTGGGGTGCAAACGAGTCGTCTCGAGTTGAGCTCGAGCTGCCGTCGGTTTAAGGTTGAGCTTGATTAATTGTATTGAGCTCAAGCTTAACTCTATGAGTTATCACAAGCCAGCTTGTTTATTATAAAACCATGAACATGATATTAATTTAAACTAGCATTATAATAAGATGATGAATATACTGAATAATTAGAAGATAAATAATAAAAAAAATTCATCTCATATATTTTAAAAATTATTTAAAAAAAGTGTTTTTAATATTTTAAATATGAAGTTATTAAAATTTAATATATTTTGAGTATAATTTATATCAATATTTTTTTAAATGCCGGTTCACGAGTTAACGAGTTGAGTCAGGCCTAGTTGGAGCTTGGCTTGCTATCGAGCTCGAGCCGACACAAGAGTCGGCTTGACTCACTTAGACCCCTAGAAGAAGGTGTGGCATTGTGGAGAGGAGACTTGGGGAGAGAGATATAGAGAAAGAAGAGGTAATGCTTTTGTTATATGTTAATGGGCTAATTATTTACATTATAAGTAAGATTTTTATTAACAATATTGAGCTTTTTTGATATTGCTTTTAGTTTTGATTATAATTTTTATTTTGCATTGTAAATTTGAGTGGGGAATATAAGTGAAGTTTGACAAATATTTTGATTATGATTTTGGATATATATATATTGGGAAAAAAAAAAACACAATTAAAGTATGAGAATAAAAATAATTATGTAATTAAACTCATAATAGTAATGAGATTTTAATAATATATTTTCAGTAATTTTTTTTGTAAAAAATTGTGCAAAATATTTACCTTGAATTTTGTTAAAGTTCATTATAAATACCTCAACTTGTGACAAAATTATTTGAACCAATTAAGTTTGAAAATATAAAAAAATTTAGAATGAATTTAGAATAAATTTCAGCTGAAATCATCCAAATTTAAAGTTTTTTATTATCAGGTCGTTGTACCTTATGAGAATATTAAATATCGAATTTGAGGCTTTTACGTACTAAAAATTATTGCATCAGGACTCCGCACATAGAGTTACGTGCGGAGTCCAATGAAATCACGTCACGTTGATGTGACATAATAATAAAAATTTGGTCTGGTAACATTAAGGAATATTCCCCCGTGTTATTCCGTGTTATTCATGTGTTATTTCGTTCGGAATTATTTTTAGTGTTATAATAACAAATCAATAACACTTAAATAACGCACAATAACACATAAATAATACACAATAACACCTGAATAACACGGGAGGAATATTTTTTTTGTATTACCAGACATTTTATTTTATTTTTTTTTTGTCACCATCATGTGACGTGATTTCATTGGACTCCGCACGTAACTCTACGTGCGGAGTCTTGATGCAATATTTTCTCTTTACATACACACCTCAATTATCACTCACACATAAATTTTCATATTTACATCCATAGCACGTAAACTCTTATCATTTTTTTAAAGTTAAAAACATCTTTTTATGCATATTTAATTAAAATAAATGAAAGATTCATGAAATTAAATTGATATTAATCATTTAAGACACCTAATTTCTAATATTTATTCATAATCAAAATTTAACAAATAATTAAATTTCAATTTATTCGTATCCGAACCGTTTAAATCGAATTAAACTTTGGTTCTTTCGATCGGTTTTATCAAAATTTTGATTGATTTGGTTTATCAGATTTTGGATATTGGTAGCAATCGGGATGACCAATTGTAAGCCGATCCATTCGAACCAACCGAAAATACACCTTTTCACGCATAGATAATATGACACATACGTAAAAGTTAAAGTTAAGGGGTTATATACGTAAATACATAAGAATTTTAATATTGATTTAATAATTTTAATTATTTTCATTGACTTAAATTATCAACTTTGTAACAAACATTGATTCATGTGAACTCTTAAGGGTCCGTTTGGGGCAGCTTGTGCGTTTCAGGATAAACTGTTTATCTGTGCGTTTCAGGATAAGCTGCTTATCCTGAAACGCGGCTCGCGGGCCGGCCGCAGGAGTCGACCCGTGACATGCGTTTAGTGTAAAAACCCAAACCGAGTTTCGAATAAGCTGATGAAACGCGCGAACCAAATAGTACGGCGGCGTTTGGAAAACGCCGCGTGCACTTATAAGCTGCGCCAAACGGAATCGTGCACTTTCTTCAAGCTTTTAGTCCACCAATTGTTATGCATTTACATATCTAACAGCTAAATTTAGTTTTTTACATTTATACCACGCCCAAATCTTTTACATAATCACACCAATAATACTGTTATTTTAACTTCTAAAGCTTACAATTCACCTTTTCATTAATAGAAAAGGTGACATATGTAAGAATTAGAATTTAGTTGTTAGATATGTAAATACATAAAGTGGTATGCATGTAAATTTTTCTTAAATTCCACTCATAGGAGATAAAATCTTTTAAAAATATGGTTTGAAAAGATAATGAAGCTCTATTCAATACATCGTGAACACCTATGTGTGGATTTACTTTTGTTTCGTTAAGCAACATCTCTCGAAGTTGTTTCGGCAGAATAGCAATGCTTCATCGTTTTATAGATCACAGATGACAAAATCCGTTCCACGGACGCGACGTGACGTGACTTTTAAGGGAGCTTCATTGAATAGTGAAGCTCCTTCAAACAATGTTAGATATGTAATTTCATAAGAATTCAATGGTATGTATGTAAATATAAGACCTCAAGTTATTCTTTCTCTTCCATTGCTCATCAATACTTCTTTCCCTATCACTGAAGAAAAGGAGACTTTAGCCCTAATTCTCTTCTTTGCCTCATCTCCATACCGACCCTCTCCATTTAAATACCATAACCTTCCATTTCTCCTTCAAAAATTTAATTACAAATTAACCACCCAAAATAAAGATGGGCTTTTTGAAGACTATCGCTTCCCACTTTGATGCTCTAATAGGGTAAGTTTCTTACATATTATTTAGAAAATTATAATAATTACATAAATTATCTAATTTGATTTAATTTAATTTTAATTTTAATTTCATTTACTAACATATACATGCTACGGACTCTTATGAATCAGGCCGGGGGTGATGCTTCTGTACCCTTTGTAAGTGCATTTACATACTTACCACCCAATTCTTACGTATTAACATATCAACCACCCAAATTTCAACATTTACGGCACAGGCTGGGTGGTATGTAGGTAAAAATTGAAATTAAGGTTGTTTATATGTTAATACATAGGAATTAGGGGGTTGGTATGTAAATTTTCATTTGATTTAAATTTTGCCCACCACTATGCTCTACTAACCATATTGTAAAACTAATTTGATGTAATTAATTAGATATGCATCGATGCGAGCAATCGAGAGCCCTTCGCCACTTGATGATCAGCAGTGGCTCACGTACTGGGTTTTGTATTCATTGACCACCCTTTTTGAGCTTTCCTGCTATAGAGTTTTGGTCTGGTATGTAATTATTAAATCATAGTTATAATATTTGTCACGTGTTTGTTATGAATGGACGAACTGCACGTACGGANCCACTTGATGATCAGCAGTGGCTCACGTACTGGGTTTTGTATTCATTGACCACCCTTTTTGAGCTTTCCTGCCATAGAGTTTTGGTCTGGTATGTAATTATTAAATTATAGTTATAATATTTGTCACTTGTTTGTTATGAGCGGACGAACTGCACGTACGGGCAATGACGATAATCCGGCCGTGTCATTGTATTTTTTGTGGCCGGATCGTCACCGGTGTCTGGACGTATGGACATCAGATAAGGGCTATCAAATTGGCATGTTGTTCGCGAACAACTCATGTTCGGCTCGCTGAGTAAACGAGCCGAACACGAACAGAGTTTTTGAGCTCAATATATAAACCAGCTGAACATGAATGGTGACATTTTTTAACAATGTAAACACAAACTGAGTCCCAGCTCGCTCAAGCTCGGCTCGTTTACACCCCTATCTATAACAAGTGCTCTAAATAAACACTTGTTTTTACGAGAAAATATTACATCTAGAGTACGGACGCAAGCAGCATCAGGACAACAAATGCGATACAACTGAAGGGAAAAAAAAAATTTCTGGGTGTATCACGTCCAAAGTCAGGACCATTGTCCGTTGTCCAGACTCTGGACGCAATTCTAAACTAAGATCCTAATATTTTAGCCCATCATAAAAATATATTAAAATATTTAGTCTCTAAATATTATTAAATCTTTTTTTGGGCATTTACATACATACCACCCAGCTCTAATATATTTACATATCTAACACCTAAACTTCATTTTTTTACACTTATATCACCCACACTTTTTGCATCAGATAAAAAATATATCTTTTTTAACTTTTAAAAAGTAAAAAAAAACACATTTTCATGTATTAGAAAGATGTCATATATGCAAAACTTAAGAGTTTAGGCATTAGCTATTTGACTACACATAGCAATTGTCTGGTATATATGTAAATCTTATTTATTTATTTATTTATTTATTTATTTCGCATGAAATTTTAGATATTAATATTTCCAGCAATGAACAGGTTTCCTTTGTGGTCATACATGAAGCTTTTGTTTTGCATATGGCTTGTTCTGCCAATATTCAATGGAGCTGCCTTCATATATGAGAACTATGTGAGGAAATATGTAAGAATTGGGAGCTATGTCAGCTCAAACTACAGCATGGAGCAAAGAAGGGCCATACAATTAATGAGTCTCGATGCGAGGAAGGCGGTCGAGCGTTACATCGAGCTGTACGGACCCGAGGCTTTCGAACGAGTCATCAATGCGGTAAGAAACTCGAACAATTAGGTCATGTTGGGTTCTAACATTATTCATTTTGGCTTGAAATGAGTGCAATATATATAGATAAGTAGGGGTATTTACATAATTGTCACAAAAGTCTTACATATTTAGATATCTAACAACTAACCCTTCATATTGCCATCACATAAAAAGTATAATTATAATAATTTTAGAAATTCATGTTTAATATTTATGACACAAATTTTAAAAATACATAATAGCCAAGATCTTTTAAATTCATAATTTTTACATATCTATAATAAAGTAATGTATACCCGTATTCATAATTATAAAATTTGATCGTGAAGAGATAAGGTTTCTCTCTTTAATCCTTTAAAACTTTCTGTAATTTCTGATGGAGGGAAATGTACGGAATGTGGTGGGAAGAGAAATGACTCATTCTCTAAATTATATTATATTTGATCACCATCCATTAATGGAGTTACTAACCAATAAAATATATGATAATTTAATAAATAAATTAATTATTATTAATAAAATTAATGACATAATTTACATGAGTTACAAATTTAATATCATAAGTTATGACATAAGTTATGAGTTAAGATAATTAATAAGTTAAGTTATTGTGAGTTATAAAAAAAATATCATAAGTTATCGTAAGTTATGAGTTAAGAAAATAAATAATTTAAGTTATCAAAATAAATCTCATAAATTATTAAAAAAAATGCTAGCCATAAATTAAAATTTAACAATAATAACTTCTTAAAAGTGAAAATCACCTTTTCGAACATAGGATTTTTTATCCTAAGATGTTTTAAACGTTAATATCAAATTTTAAAAGTGTTAAATGTGTAAATGCATAAGAGTTGTATGTCATGTATGTAAAATTTTCATATAATTAATCATTTTTTGTGTTGCACTCATCTTAAAGCAGACCCTGAATTTTATTTCTTATTTTTCAGGCTGAGAAAGAAGCAAGGAAACATTGAAGTGTTTTCTTTTTCCTGTGAGGTCTCCATTTAATATTTGTAAAATTAATTCTCATAGAAATATATCTCCTATGTTTATTCATATTTTATTTAATTTAATAAAAATTAAGATTTTGTGAGGAATGAAGTTTAGTTGTTGTATTATGCATCTGATCTGGTTGTTCAGCAATCAAATTCCCAAAATATACTAAAAATTGTAATTAGGGAAGAAAAAAGGGGTCTCCCTCCTATTTTAGGTTTCGGACTGAAATTTTAATGCCTAGCGTTGTGGAAGAAGGAGCCGCTTCGTGCAAGCCTGGATTCAGAACCCGAGAGCACAACATTGTGAACGCCCCAGAGCTCGTTGAAGCGCTGCAGAGACATATCGCGGTGCCTCGATGACAGTAAGAACACATAGACACTTTTCACTTTAAGTTTCATTTTTGTGGTGGAAATGTGTGTTGATTTCGATTTCTTGAATGCAATTTCAAAGTTATTCTATGAGAGGAAGAAAAAATAAAGTGTTCGTTAAGTACTTTCATTTTATAGAGAGGCTTGAGTGTAGTATAGTTTGTACAATTTTCTTCGTTATGGATTTCTCGGTGGGGGCGCTACCTTATAATTTTTCAAGAAAAATGTGGGGGGGGGCATTTGGGGACGTTGCCCCTGAAAATTTTTTCTTCTATACCTAGCACCTCGAAAGAGGGCGCCATAGCGCTCAAGCCCATATTCAAAACTTGAAAGTGCGAAATAGCAGCGCCCCAGTGGTCGTTGGAGTGCCACGATATCACGGTACCCCGATGCTAGCAACCGAACAGAGATACCTTTCACTTTGAGTTCCGGCTTCACTACGGTAACGCGTGCCAATTTTGATTTCATTGTGTGTGATTTTGAAGTTATTTTACGTGAGGAAGAAGAAAATGAGTTTTCTTCGAGTTCCAAATTGTGCAGTCTTGAGTGTATTATAATTGGAACAATTCTTTTCATTTTCTTCATAATAGATTTATTGGTGTTGTATGGCCCTGGTTTTTTTCACGTTCTCGCGTTTTTCCACATTAAATCACGGTGTTTTCTTGTTTTTTACTTTTCAATTATAAATTGTGTTTCCGACCTCTTAAACTGATTTCTACATCTCTCTTAACACCCACGACTCCTTGAGAGGATCATGTAATCTCAAACTCTCTGCAAGTCCCAACGAAGCATACTTAACAAACCTCTTACCATAAAATATTATATTTCACAAACTATATATTGAATAAACTCAAACCAAAAACCAAAATATACCTTCAACCCTCTCATAAAACTAATCAAAACCCTAATCCAAGCCAAAAATTCAACAGAAAATACAATTCCATAAGTATTATTACTATAAAAACAACTATAACAAATATAATTTATTCTTAATAAAATCTAAATTAAATTTGAGCCAGGTGGCGAATATCCATTGGATAAGCATCTGAAGAAGACCGAGCACTATAAGACCTCCTCCCTATAATTATATTCCCTGCCTCTGTGGGATGGAATGCATCCCAGAACAAATACTCTGCTCTGTTCGGGCATGGAGTCTGATAAGGCAGACAGGTTATCTGACCGTTATTCCTCCCTACTCCACAGCACCCTCTATTTGTCACCCTCAACCCTGATAATTCAAAAAATTGCAAATATTACCATTTTATAAACGAATGTTTGAACTTTATGAAGATTGGGATTAAGATGGTTTGCTGTACCATAAGAAGCTGGATTTGTGATGATGTCCTGAAAAATATTGAAAGCATTAATGAAAGTGAAATGAGCACCATCCAATCGATTGAACTGATTCACTAGCTGTATGAGCCTTCTGTTGAATAATTGGATGGCGCTGTCGATCCGATCGATGCACGTGAAGCCGTCGGAGCTCAATTGAGCTAGCTCGCTTGGGCTGCAGCCTACTTGACCAACTCCGACGATCGCCACCTTTCTTGCGCCGTAGTTGTAGAGTGTCTGTAGAGAGTTCGTGCCGAGTAGCACGTTATTAATAGGATTTTGTCATGAATTGAAATAAAACGTGATTGCGTACAGACCCTTATTTGCTGGGAATACTGCTGGATTAAGGCGTCGGCGTACTGCTCCGGCGTGTACTGGCGGCCGGTGGAGTAAACGGCGGGCATGAAATAGTTATTTAAATAATCATTGCTTCCCATTCCTACTTGAAATATACATTTACTTAGATAATTTGCAGCACTGTCTTCGTCTCCTAACATCTCCACTATCTGATTTACTGCCTGTACGTAGTTCTGAACCTGCCCGCTGAAGGTTATTCGACCACCCTATATATGCATGGAAGACAGCAGGTTTAATATGTAATTAACTATGTTTTGAGGGGCCATTTACATAAATTCCAGAAAATTTTTATATTTTTTTTGTAAAGTATATAGCACGTAAACTTTAATATTTGCATGCATGGCAGACAGATTTTAATATCACGTCAAAAAATATTTTTATATAATATGTTTTTAAAGAGTTGAATACACATTTTCATGAATTGGTATATAGAGTGTTATTAATATAAATAAGAAAATTTATTTATTTTTTAATTATATAAGAACAAAAATTTATATGTTTTGTGGCTTTTATGATATTGTTGGCTTTAGCATAGCTTGAAACAGTCTTGAGCTTTCATGTGTGTGAAGAGAAAATAATACTTATGGTTGGTCATCTGCAGGTGCGAATAACAGATGAGGTTCGAGAAATCTGAACTACACGGTGGCAAGCTCGAATCTCATCAGTTGTACGCACGTATAATACTGTACATAATATTTATCGTGATAGAGAAACATATTAAGGGATGTAGGGTATTGAATGTAATTTGTTTCATAAAGCCTACGTATTTACATATTTACCATATTAATTTGAAGTTAGAAGCTCATTTACATCCGCACTAGTACTCTATTCAACAACATATAAACTACACAACAAAACTATTCAATCTTTGTCACTTGTTAGTCTTAATGAAATTGTTGAAAGATCTCGAAAATACTAATGATTATATTTCATATTTATTATAACTCTATATTTAGAGGGTTATAAATTATATAAGAGATCTTGGAAACCTCTATTTATTTCTATCCTTAATTAGAGAGATTAGTTGTCTCTTATATTTTGTTATTATTCATTTTTTTTTCTACTGTATTATGTTTTTATTACTTTGCTTACCAGTAAGTCTTATAATGGGTATTCATACCCATCTTTTCATAAATAAAATCAAGTCTTCTTATATCTTTTCAGAAATAAAGAGGGTAACATTGAGTTTTGCACAAGAGTCCATATAAAATTCATAATCACCCCTCTAATATTTTGAATAAATTAATAACTCACTACTAATGATTCATTATGCCAAGATTATCTTCAAATTCAATCACTTTCCTGTGGTAGGTAGGATTTTCTTTTAAAAAAAGAAAACTTACACATATATCACTCAATTTCTATGTATTTATATCTTTACCACCTAACTTCATTTTTACAAACATACCACATGAAAATATTTATTTCATCTTTTAAAAACTAAATATATGACATTTTTAATGTGATATAAAAGATTTGAGTCATATATATATATATAT
>JXCR01108881.1:12737-31765 GCA_002079205.1 Phalaenopsis hybrid cultivar | reverse complement strand
ATATATATATATATATAAGATTCTTTCTTTCACACCAAGCTAATGGAAGGCATTATATTTAAACTATCCTAAACCTAAAAGATTCAATTTCATATCAAATAATTTCAAATAAGCTTTGCTTAAAATTCAATTCTAAATAGGACATGATAGATATCATTTAACCAGTTAGTTAGCTTAAATATCACAAGTTCATCATAATGTGGTGCCTTGCCACCACATAATTTGTTTGATTATAATAGCACAGTTATAGTGTGGTTATGATAAAGGTTCTCAAATTGGATGGTTAATCTAAACCTAAGTGTGATAACACTACTATATTATAAATAAGCTAATAACGACCAAGTTATGTCTATTATCTTAGTTGACCAAATAGACTAAAATCATAACTTTCTATTACACAAGAGAACCATTATAGCAATACATTTATGAAAGGCTCATTATCGCTAAATTTAAAAAAATGCTCTTTATCACAGAAAGAAAATTAATATTAGATAATTGTTGTCACTACTCTACCCGAGAACTTAGAATTAACTATGATGGGTATGGATAGTTGGAAGGTAAAAGTCATTTATAAATATTAACATTTTTCACAATAACATTAATGTAGAAAAGCGCCACTAAATTCACATTGCACGTGTAAGTAATCATCTAATAAAACATATAATATCATCCAGTCTATTATAGTAACACAATCTATATAGTAAAAGTGACATAACATAAAAAAAAATAAACAAACCGCTTATATCATTCACAACCCCTCTCCTCTTATAATAAAACTCCCTTATATCAGGCATCTTTGTTCAAAGAATCTTTTCCTGAAAGAAAAATTAAATAATATGTTAAGTTTAAGCAATTTAGTGAATAATTACTACTTTATTATGCATTAAATCTTAATATGCAATTATCTAGAATGGATGTACAAAGAAATATGTTGATCATAAAATAAACTTTGCATTTTTTTAATAAAAATTTTATTTAATCATTTTATCAATTATATTATCATTTCCATTTAATATATCTCTTTTTTATTTTTTTCAACTATTTAAAGCCATCTCAAGAGCATAGTCAAAACCTTTACTATTTTGTATTATAAAAACATACCATTTACCATTTGCATCATGAAGATATGAGATAATTTTATGCATTTTTGTCTACGTTAAATTACATATTTTGTTCTATATTTATCATGATTTTACTTTTGTAGAAGGTTATTTGTGGTATTTTGTAGGTTACAGAGGTCGAGCGTGCTTCACAGAGATAAAACACAATGGGTGTTATAGAGCTAGCCCAACATAATCACACTTGAACGTGAAATAATTATGCCATCCTTGCTATTTGTTTGGCATAATTATCCCAACATTCAACTTGGCTGCACTAACTAAAACATAGTTACACCAATCCCAGTCGTGGTCATACCATTGTGTGGACAAACTTATTTTGGAAAGAAATTTCATTCTAATTTTGGAAAGAACTATAAAAGTAAAAGCTTCAACACAACTTAGAAGGAGTTAGGCACGCTTTGGAGGCTCTCAATAGCAGGAATTAGGGTTCTAGGGAAAAGCCTAGGGTTTCTCTTCTTCTTCCTTTAGGGAGGGACTTTTGTAGTCATTTTTCATTTGAGTTTTTAGAGTTTTTTTCATGAGAGGGTGGTTGAGTGCTATGCGTGAGAGAGATTGTTGAGAGTTGATCATTATATAGGGGGGATACTGTGTATTACATAAGGTACTTGACAGGTTTTAAGTTTGGTCCTCTTACACTTGTTTCTTTGATTATTGTAATGAAATGCTTCATACTTTTATCCTTCATATTTTATGGATAAATTTACTTTCTTTTTCCTGTGATTTACGTATAATTTTTCTCGACATTTATCATGAGGCTTTCCCCATATATGTTTTATGTACTTCTAAATGATGGATGTTGGTAGTTAAAACTTCTTATAATCTAGAAATACTAATCGTCATCTAGAAGAACAAGTAGGTTAACCCATGATAACCTAGTAAAAGAATCATATTATAGANGAATTACATTTACTCTTAAAATCAATAGGAAATTAAAACTCTTAAACCTGATTACTAGATATTCTTACATCCTTAGTTTTAACCTAGGTTATTAAAACTTTTTCTAAAGTCTTACTATTGTTTTTTAAAAAAAAACTATAGAAGTCCTTAAGTGATGCTCATTACCTTAAGTCATACTTTCTAAGTAGTAAAAGAGTTACTTGAGGATAAGTAACAGTTATGTTTGAGGGATTTTGATACACCTAAAAAATATTCAATTATATATATATTTAAGGCTTATATTTGGTGATATTACACTTTAAAAAAATATATTTTCATGTTTTATTGCAGGTATACTAAGTCTAGGAATTTTGAGCTTAAAGGAAGTAAAAAGACAAAATTTGGAGAAAATATAGCGTTTTCAAAAATTGAACTGGCACCTAGGCGCCAGAATCCAGAGAAAATGGCGCCTAGGAGCCAAGTTTCAGTGCCTAGGCACTAGAGACAACTATTTTCCCAAATGCATTGAATTTGAATGAATTTTGAAGGGGTGCCAAATGAGACTCTTGGGAAATTTGTCCCTAGATTATAAAAGAGTGTTTTATGTCAGAAAAAGGGTGGAGTGTGTTTGGAGAGTGTTAGAGAAGACCTTCTCTAAGAGTTGTAAGAGGAGAGGGAAAGTGAGGGATTTCTTCTTCATTACATTCTTAAGAGAGAATTGAGCGTTATTGTAAAGAGAGAAAGTGATTCAAAGGAACTTCAAGGGATTTGCTTGGGGAGGAGATCGAGATAAGTTATTTTACTTTACTTTTTTATTTTGTAAACCTGTTTATATATATATAATCCAAGTTTTGTTGTACCTTCCTTAAGAATTTTGAGTTTTTTTTTTGTCCTTCTCCCTACAAAGAGATATAGTCATGTGACGAATCAAGATTGTTGTGCAATATTTTAATTTTATAATTATGATGATTCAAACTTTGAACCTCATTTACTTTTTGATCCGCCCAATTGAATTGTTAAAATTTATTGTGAAATATATAATTTGAGAAGGCTATGCTTTCTACAACAAATTAAGAATCACATTTGATTTCATGGATGAAAATGTAGTCCACGAAGTTGAGTGCAAATAAATAAGGAAATATTTGTTGTTGGATGTAGAATTGGAGATTTTAGCGTGGCAGACTAAAATTCCCAATTTAGTCCAGTTAATTGGAAAATAAAGTGAGATGTTAGCTCTCAGGCGAGAGGAAAATGAGAACTTTGGAGTGAGAGGCAGTATCTTCTCAGCCTAATCACGAATTTATGAACCAAACATTAGATTAGTAATTGTTCTTTTTCTCTTGTAAAAATGATAAAAAATATAATTGCTCATATTTGACACAATACAATTTTTTATAATTTGATAATTCACTGACTCGAACCTTATTGTACGGGGAAGAATAATTTCTTAAATTTGAACTTTGTCACAAAACTTAATTTAGTTTTAGTAAATTTAACTTTGAAGTTTAGAGATTAGTGTAGTAAACATAGTTTCTTTAGCGGCATTAAATAAATTTCGACCCGCTTTCTTACTTAAGTTTTCTATAGTTTGAATTTTATGTTTTTACGTTATTACCATAAGAATTTTCAAATCCCTGTGGGATCGATACTTAGGACTCCATTAGAGCCTTTTATTACTTGAGCGATATGTATGCTTGCATTTTCAACCCTAGTGACAATTTGAAATTGAAAGTACAACTTAATTCACTATGAGTGGTAGATTTAAATATTTTAAAAGAGAATAATGATTATACTGAAGTAAATTTTATTGTGATTGATCTGCATATTTCTTAGTATAGTTGTCGTGTGTGTTGTGGTGTCAAAAAACATTTATAGCGCACACAAATTCCCGCATCAGTAGGGGATCAAAGGACTCATGAGAAATGACAATCCTCATAGAATCGATACACAGACTCATAATTTATATATAACTTGAACAATGTACTTGTGTGATTGACCAACTTACCTCACTGTAATTTGGACATCTAGTTTTTTGGCATCTTTGCCATGGAAAAGAGTTAAAAATTTTTAAACTTTAGGAGAATTATAGTTGAATAGCTTAGAGTTTAGGTTTGAACTTTTTCTATTTTTTATGCTTTATTGTGTTGTACTTGTGTGTTTCATTGTCATTCTTTTGTAAGTGCTAAGAACCTAAAAAGCCAAAAAAAAAAAATTAGCTGAATATTTTATTTTTATGTACTTTGCATGCTTTGTTTTGTGTAATTTAAATTCTTGTTGTGTGCTTGACCTTAGATTAGGATTGATTGTTCGTTCATCAGCGTTAGTGCATGTGTAGGATTGTAGAAGCTGAGTTAACACTCTTTGATCTTGAGATTGACCAAACCTTTAGGAAACTTAAAAGAAATAAAAAACTATGAGACACACACTTAGAAATGGCAAAACCTCAGGACAATCGCATAACTTGAAGCCTCTTAAGGAGTGTGCTAACCCATCATTAGAAGAGATCAACATGAGCATTCATTACCCTGCCATAAATCCAACTCATTTAAAGGACACTTGTCATCATCTAAAAGGTCCAAAATAACCAGTTTGGAAGAGCGCCCATTGAAGACCAAAACTTACATTTACCCAATTTCCTTAAAATTTGCATCGTGTTTCTCTTTCTCACTTAGAGATAAATCCAAAATGTGGTTCACCTCCTTAGCATAAGGATTTATCACCATGTGGGTTGACTTAGCCCAAAGATTCTTAGCGAAGTACTTACCACCATCTAAGAGTACCAAAATTAGAAATGACATCATGTCTTACACCCAATTTGATGGAGAGTTAATTCATGAATCTTGGGATTGGTTCAAAGAGCTGCTTAGGAAATTTCCCTACCATTTCCTACCTGATTGGCTAATATCTTAATTTTTTTACAAGTGGTAAGATCCTTAAGATATATAACAAAAATAAGGCTGGGGATCCCTATGTTCTAAATCATTTGACGAGGCCTATGAACTGAATGAGGAAATGACCATAAATAATTTTCAAAGTCCTTCCGGGAGAACCACCCTGAAAAAGATAGTCAATGTGCATAAAATGGACTTCTTGATTATCTTAGCTTCACAAATAGTAGTTGTGTTGAGAAAGTTTGACACCTTCATGATGAATTTAGAGTCAGGATCCTATGGACTAGTAGGAGATTCTAACATTATTGCATAAGAGGTGTGAATGTTGTAGAAAGTTAGGCCCATAACCCTTACTCCAATACCTATAACCTAGGCTGGAAGCATCACCCTAAGTTCGTATGGAGTAATAATAATAATCAAGGTGTAGAAAAATAGTAATGGCGGAACACTCAAGAAAACTTCATAGATAGTTGGATTAAATATGGTAGTAATAACTAGAAACAATCATACACATATGGATTCACTTCCAATGCCAACCTAAGAAAAGAAGACCATATCTTAAGGAGATTGTATTATAATTGAGAAACCAGTTACAAAAAAAGCTAGAGCCATAAAGAATATTAGAAATCAAATCTCATAATTGGCAAACTTAATGAGTAATCGACCCTAAGGAACACTACCCAGTAAAAATAAAGTAATCCAATGGATCATAACCCAAAGCAGTGTAATACCATTAAAGTAAGAAATGGGCTGAAATAGGAAAATATTCCTAAGAAAAAGAGAAAAATAATAGAGCCTTGTCCTGAGCCTACAACCTTAGTAGAAAATTAACTCTAGACTTAGAAAACCTACCTCACCTCTTAGGATGATAAAATAAGAGATACCACTACCATCCTTTTGTCAGGGACTCCATAAACATAGAAGGGATCAACATATATCTGAGGTTATACAAGCTGTTAATAAAATCACCATAAATATTTATTATGACAAATCCCTAGAATGGATGCTAAGTTATGTGAGATTTTTGAAAGATGAATTGAATAAGAAAATAAAATTAGGAGTTGGTGAGACGGTAGCCTTGATTATAGAGTATAGAGCCATCCAGTAAAATAAGTTGCCTACAAAATTGAATGACATGGATATTTTCTCCAGTCATTGTGCCATATGAAAGGGATTTAATGATAGTGACTTAGGATTTATCATCAACTTTAAGCCTCTATCCATTTTCAAAAGGTTAAGACTGGAAAAAATCCATCTCAACACACTGACTGTTCAGTTAGATCACTGATCTATGACTTACCAAAAGTGAGTGATAGAGAAAGTCTTGCTTAAGGTTGACAAGTTCATCTTCCTTATTGATTTTGTAGTATTGGATATGTAGGAAAATAATGACATCCCCGTTATATTTTCAAGACGTTTTTTTAGCCACTAAGTGATGATAATTATTATTTGTAAAGGAGAACTTATTATGCGTATGAATGACCAGGAAGTAACCTTAGATATTCCAAAATATATAAAGTTTTCCCAAGGCTCTAGCAAAAGAATTAGATCTCAAAGAGCAAGCTACGGTGGATGAATTTTCTTCAAAAATGACTAAGAAAGCTGCGCTTTGTTTCAAGACAAACCTAAAGTTGTTAGGAGGTAGTCGAGCCTATGGACACCATGACCACATCCAACCTATAAGAACACTCATAGAAGTGGCCTAGTGAAAGGTTGGAGATTTATTTTAAGCGGAGAGAGTGATGTTTTTGAAGGGTACTCCATTATGACCATCATAAGATGAATCTAGTGAATCACAAGAGGGGGAAATGCTGAGATCTTTAGAGCAAGAACTATTTTTTAGAGTTTACCATCCAATTTGACCCCCGTCATATCATTCAAAAGACAATTATAGGAGTGGAAAAAGTAAGTTTCTAAAAGTTTGAACTTGGGGGTGAGGAAGAACACATATTTTTCAAAAAAGCCTAGAGTATGAATGAAGCTTGCTGATTAGAAAACCCTCCAAGGCAATTATAAATTGGAATGATTGATCAATTATTACTGAGAAAGTAATTTGATCATGAAGAACTCTTTTAAGATTGATCTAATTTAACATGGCCTGTCTGAGGACGTTAAACTAAACACTACGTCAGGAGGCAACCCAAGAGTTATCATTTGATTTTATCATGTTTTGTGTATTTTTGGATCACATTTTGCTATAGATTTACTTTTAATTTGTTGTTATTATTGTGTGTGTTAGAATAAATGTTGTTATGATGAGAGTACTTTCATGTTTTTTGAGATTTGATGTGTACTTCATATATTTTTATTGTGACATGTTCAAGTCGATGTACTTCATGTTATGTTTATCCGCATACTTACATGTTCTGAGAAGATATTATTTGTTATACATGCATTCTTCTTCCATTCTAATATTCTCTCATATGAAAAGCATAGAAAAGAAAATAGTTTTGTGAGAGAGAAAGTTACTTATATACTTACTTGAGAGTGATTCACATAGCTAAGGCGTGGACTATATTTTAGTGCGGTAACACATGTTATTAATCTTGATAATTTGACTATAGTATCTAAGATTTTTATTACAGAATGCCAATACTCATTAAATGGGGAAATTAAAATTAATGACCTAATAATTGAATCCTCTACTTTAATAGCTTCTACCTGAATCTTAAAAGGTTCGAAACAATTGAAAAATATAATTAAAATATAAGTAGTTAATTAAAGATAATTTAAGTCATTTAGTTGTCAACTCTGCTAATTTGATTGAGTCTTAACTTTTAAATAGATTATAATATTATGAAGTTTGATATGAGAAGCATTTAAGACTTATCAATTGATCAAGTTTAAAATTTTAAAAACTTTGAAAGAAATGTGCTCATCTAAATATAGTAATTCTCAATGGAATTAGAAAAAGAAGAAGAAAAGATAAAGAATATAAAATATCAAAATTGTGAAACGAGTTGTTAGTTTTAAAGTCAAAATAAGTGGTCAATCTATCTGAGAAGAAGCTTGAGGTGAGCATGAAAAATTATAAATTAATGCTTAAGTCATTATTTTCTCTCCTTTTTCTTTATATTTTTATAGGAGTTGTCAGTTTATCCATTATCGTATATTTCTCTTTTTTTTGAACAAGTCCCTCTTCCAAATCATGTGAATGACCAGAAGAATAGAGAAAACAAAAAAGATGGATATACAAAAAAGACGACAAATAAGAGAAAGAACATGGAGTGTCTATATGCGATAAACCTCGCAAGGAAAGGTCAAGTATGCTCGCTCGAACAAGATTGGGCAGAAGCACCTTGGACCAATATCCATAAAAGAATACCTACGTAGACTACCTGGGGTCTAGAGTGCTCCAAGGAGACATATACCACTTGATTAATTATGTACTCTTGATCCAAAGAAGTTTTTCTTATATTAGCAGTGACAACTAGCACAAGATTATCAAAGGTTAATTATTTTACATTGTAATAATCCAATGCTTTAAAAGCTCCCACTAGGCCACGGAGTAGAGAGTGAGTCTCTCGCGGTCCCTACATGGGTAACCGACTCATCGATATATGGAGCCTAAAAAATAACCATATCATTTCAATGGAGAATCCCAATATGTCAAAACACATCTAGTCCATAAGGGTAGAGAACAAATCATCGTATCTATAATGGATGACAACTCATCAGTAATCAGGCCATTAAGATGATACCAAATGAAGCTAAAAGGAGAGCATGGATCAATAGAGGTAGTCAAAAGAAGAGAGGAGTAATCCCTAGAAGGTAGATGTATCTAGGCCGGGGTATCAATGACCTGTCATCCCAAGACACTAAGACCCTAATTCTACTTGGTCATGAAGGTAGTCGACACAACACATTTGGAGATTCTTGGTTAGCAATCTGTGAATTGCATCACCTACGAGAATCTCGGTAACTTTAAGGTCAAAAAAATGAAACTTTATCTTATGAATATCAGGTGGAGCTCCAAAAGGTGGAACTTATACCAACCAAAGTGGCAAGGATGTCATGAAAAAGGAAGAGAAACAAAGGTTCAACTACAGAGCTGAAAATGCTTCCGAAAAAAGGAATTACACCCCGTCTGGGTTGAGGAGCCTTCTAACTATCTAAGTACACTAGAAAATTACTTAAGTAGAATTCTATGCTGGGCCAGTCAGATTGAAGAAGCACGAGGGCTTCTCTTTAGGACATGCAAAATGTTACAGTTTTCTATTCAAGTCTAAAGCGTGGAGGCCCTATTAGTATGACCTAGGATATGTCCATGCTATGCAACCAGTTTTAAAACAACCTTTAAAGAAATGTAGGAAAGTAAAAGATAGATTCTAAATTCTTGAATCTTCTAATAATAAATTTTAATAAGTTTTGAAATTTTTTGTTAGAATTTCAAGTTAGAAAATTTATAATTTTGAGGTTCTTAAAAGAACATAAATTGTAATCTTTGTAACATCCCAAACAAATCAGAAAGAAACTTTCAAGCATGTAAAAATGAAAAAAAAAACAAAAAAAAATGTCATATACAACAAAAGGCCGGCATCGCTAGGTCAATAACATATCTTGAAAAAGAAAAGATGGTCAAACTCTGCTTATATATGTATGGTCCTAGTTCTATACATGAATGAAATTTAGAATTAAGGTAAGAGTCATGAGCTTGCTGCTCTTAAGTCCCCATCATGTGGTTGCACCTATTTGATGTCTTGGAACCCATGCTCGTACCTTATTTATAATCCAGACTCTTCCGATGGAACTAAAAAGTACATCAAAAAAGATAAAAAAGGACTTGACCTACACAAAGATAATTTTAGTGAGAAAGCCAAACAAGCATGCAATATGTTTGGGCCATGCTTGGTGGGGGAGCTAAGTAGCAGATATAGAAAAGGATTTAGTAATAACCATTACATTGTTCCTCATTTTTATTATACCTTTGTGTGTGCATGTATATGGCGTGGAACCCTGTAGAAGACTGCCATAATATGCTACGACATATACAGAAAGTGAACACACAAGCACACCAAAAGCAAAAAAATGATACATGGTTGGGGCAAACATATCAGCACAAAACAACTGTCAGGTTGCCAAAACAAAACTACATAGCATCCTAATCCTTAGCCTAGCACAACATCTAATGTAAGTGTCCTAAAACAACATCTAAATGAGAGCAGGGGTTCGTTAGAAGGCTGGCTTATGTTTTGACAAGGTCGTCGTCATCGACCCTGTCATAAGGATACACTAAATGCAAGTTTTGTAACACTTTAAAATTCTTTTTTAAAAAATGGTGACCTCACATATGGTCTGAGGTAGGGATGCAAATAATTTCAGAATAGGTTTTGAAAAATATGATGCATAAAGTAATTAAAAAAATATATTTTTTATTCTTTTTAAAATAGTCCTAATATAAGGAAAAGTCTAAGTGATACTAATTGGATCTCTTAGAACCTTGCACAACATAAGTGTGCTGGTCCATGGTGCGATAGCTAGTATTTCCCATAGAGACATCTTCTCAAGCAATATAGTTATCATGTCATGACCATCAGAGGGCCACTCAACTAGGGAGCTAACTACACTATTGTCGGGCGAAAATGTTGATTTAAAATCGATTCAGTTGAAAATAGTATTTAATTTAATACACATATAATTTTGATTTTTTTAAATCATATTTTAATTTTTTAAAAAATGATACCAAAAGAATCCTAAACATTTAATGATTTAGATAACCAAGAATTACACCACGAGCAATGCACCTATCCCGAGAAATAAATACATTTCTTGTTAGCAAGGCTCAATTATATAAAATAAGAAATTTATGGCATCTGTTTGGTCTGCGAATCTTTTATATGTTGGCCGACAAGTTCCCCTATCTAATATAAGAATTAGAAAGGGTTTATATTACCTGGGTTCTTTAAGATAAGCTCTTATAGTTAATTATATCATAAGTGACCGAAGCCACCTAAGAGAACTCTCGATAATGATCAGAGGTATTTATTTTCAAGATTTCTAAATTTAGTTTTCAAGTTTGGAAATAGAGAATCAAATGGGAGTGGATCAAATAGGAGCAATTATTTTAGGAATCCAAATGAACGAGAAGTAGGGGATGTCACAGGTCTCAAGGAGAACCTTGGTGACTTCCCAAACAATCCTATGGTTGGGCTTCAGTTTGAAAATGATATTGATTGATGTTTCTTCATGCCTTGTTTATAAATTAGGGCTTACATCTACATGATATATGATCATGCAAATAGCCTAAAAGATAGAAGTATTTATGTCATACCGAACGACGACCTCAGAATCTTAAAAGAGTTATGGCTTATATTGCACCACATAATTGTTCAAAATTCTAAAGATAAAGTGAGGATTTATATCTCACTAGACAGAGAACCTTGCAATCCTATGACTTGTTATTTAAACAATGAAAGGTTTAGCTGAAGTAGACATCATTTTCTCTCTCAAAGACATTCTTCTGTGCATTGTGACCTCGTCATATTGCCCACAAAGTCTGCTCCAAGCTCTTTGCTGTAGTGGAAACTTCAAGGTTTGCAGTTTATATGTCATGTTTTGTTATTATTAGGTTTTTATTTTTGAAGCATTCTAAGGGAATTTTAATTTAATTTAAGCGAGACCAGTCAAGATCCCACAGTTTTGTCATCCCGACATCACTATTTTCTTTTAAATTTGCTTAGTATAAATGAGCTGTTAAGTTCATGTAGACTTGAGAATTCTCAGTAGTAACTGTAGGTTACCTCATCTGAGAGATTCTTATAAATTTAAAGGAGTAGATTAAGTGTGTTAAAAAAGTTTAGAAGAGTGTTAATATTTTTGAAAGTGTATTTTTGTTGTTTTTATTTTGCAAGTAAGTTGTACATGATAAAGTAAAGAGACAATAGAGTAAAGTAGTAAAGATCATAATAAATAAATTGTAAACATGTATCTGGGTCTCTGTTACGGCCGCATGGTTAGTATCATAAAACATAATATAGTTGTAGGAAATTTAAGTAAATTGCAAAAAAAAAGCAAGAAAAACAAGAAAATCCAGTACGAAGAAGTAGAAAAAATCAAATCATAGGAAAATATGAGCGAAAACAAAACCTATAGTCACACATGAAAGTCCGGGACTAGGTGTAAGATATAGGTGAAGGTGGGGGCTCATAGCTGGACTGTGTGCTTTATAACTCCAACTTCAGATAAAAGCCACCAACCTAACAGTCTAAGGAGGGCAATCTCTAACCTTGACCAAAGTGATTAGCCATGGACCTTTATAAATTTTTATAAAATTTTTTTAATTTTTTATTCATGCATGTAGAATTCACTTTAGCAAGAAGAAGTAATCATGTTTTAAAAAAGGATTTTTGTCATCTTATATTGTAAATATTATTTTTTTGGTAAAGCAATATAGTCTACGGGCTAATTACTCTAATCAGACTATGACTAAAAACAACCTAAGAGTGTCATGGGCAACTTCTACCAAAAGTTAGTGAATAGAATCATCGGTCCTATCCCCTTCCTCAAAGGATCCTTGAGGTAGGAGATACTATTCCAAATCTCACTTTGTATCCCTTACTTAGCACATATAAGCATTATTTTCATCACCTTAGCCACCTAGACCTCAGACTTACATTAGCACGGTGATCCATATATGGCAAAATATTCCCAATTGCTCATAATGATTCAAATAACTTATCCAAGACTCAAATCCTTGAGCATTGGGTTGTTAATGTACGATAAGTAGTGTAGAGTATTTTATTAGAATGCTGAGTTAACGAGTTCTGAGTCATATCTTCGTCGATCCCTTAAGCTTCAAGGATGATTTTTTTGAACAAAGAATAATAAGTTCAAATGTACGTCAAAATGTCTCAAGAGATTACAAAAGTGCCTGGGGCATGACCCTGAACACCTTTTGAAACCCTTTGAATCATTTATTGACTTGTTGAATTAATTGTCCCCTAGTTAAAATAAGTTTTAGTTGTGATGCTTTGAATTGTGCTCAGTGAATTTTAATGTTTTAATTATCCCATGGGTAGGGTAACTAGTTGTTCATTTGATGTTTCATTTTGGGATTATGTAGGTGATTACCCTTAAGGGTAAGGTAAGTCATTAAAAAAAACTTACCTCTTTGATTGAAATTGAGCATGTAGTGTTTGAAGGGGGTTGTAATTGATTGCTTTTTTCTTTTCTAAACCTCATTAAGTGATTTTAGATCAAACCTAGTTCACTACTAAGCTCGTCTTGTTGAGTAAATTTGCAATTTTGAAAAGAATGTTAAAATGAAATGAACTTAACCTTTATCGAAGAATTTTTTATCATTTAATCATTGATTTGGGCCTTCACATCTTCCTAAATCAAGCCTTTTACATTAGAATCATCCAACTTATTTAACTTCCAAATCGCAATAATTTAGAAAATTAAACTTTTATCCTTTTATATAAAATGGCATGAGTTGGTTTCTATCCATTAACCCTTTATGTTTCATTCCTTTTAGAGAGCTAATTATGATCAATATTACCGATTTACCCTCAGGTTCAGGCTAAATTTTAATTGAGGTATGAAATTCCCAAAATTACCATTTTGCCTTTAAGGGCTCCCACTACATAATTCTCTTAATTTAACTCAAATGACTTTGAAACTTTGTTGTTAGCTTACTTATTGGTTAATGAAAATATTAGAGAAGAATTTATATTTTTTTTATTTTTTTAATAATTATTTTAGTTAAAAAATATGAATTCTCAATGATAATTAATTTAACTAAGATATAATTTATGTACTTAAGGAAATTATTGGAGGTTCATTTAGGTCAAAGGACCGTTAAGAACAAATTTTTGTAAATTTTTGAATAATATTTTAATTTTTATAATTTTTAATTGATTTTAATGAATAAATAAATAAGAAATTTCTATTTTTTTTATATTTTTCTTAAGTCTCCCACACATTAAAGAACTCAGAGAAACAAATTTAATATTTTTGTACCATTTATTTTATTTAATATAATTATTTTATACACAAATTAAGAAAAATGCATTTAATTATTAAAAATATCTTTTTACACCTTTAGATATTTACAAACACCTCTTTAAGTTATTCTCTGTAGTTAAAATTTTATTTAGGTTAATTTAGAGTATTTTGATGTTTTTGGTATTTTTTTAAATATTTTAATTATTTTAAAAATTAGAAAATAACTTGAAAATAAAGTTTTTTATTTTAAATTCAATTTTATTTTTCTTAGGTTTCTCTTTTCTCAAGGAGTACTCCAAACAAATTTTTATAATTTTCTGATTTTTTCTTTTATTTATAATAATTATTTTAAACCAAAATTATTATTTACTTAAAAATAGATTTTAATTTTAAAAATAGTTTTTCTAACTTCCAAATTTTTACAGAGGTCTCCTAATGTGATCACTTACAACTTGGCCTATTTTGATGATTATTTAAATTAATTTATATTTTTCAAATTTTTAGCAATTTTTATTTAATTTAAAATGATAAAATACATTTTAAACTTTTTAAATTTAATTTTTATTTTCCCTAGAGTCCTTTGACCAAAATAGACCTACCAAACATGATTTTATATTTTTTGAACTTACATAATTTTTAATTTAAATAATGTCAAATACCTTAAAAATTAGGGTTTTGATCATAGAAGTGCTCTTTGACCCTCGAAAAATTAGAGATGACTCCTAAGTCATCAAGAATAGACCCTCAAAATTTTATTCAATTTATATAATTGTTTTATTTATTTATGATTTAAATACTCCATGGAGTATTTAATTAATTTAAAAATAATTATAAAATTTTTTAATTTTTCATTAATATTTTTCTCCTCTATTCACTGAGCACAGATGTATTTTTATTTTATTTTTATAATTTTTCTACACCTAGATATGAATTTTTGAAGGTCCTACAATTATTTAAATCCAAAAATACCTTATTTATCTACTTATTCGAGTCAGCGCCAGCGCAGCCTCGGTGGCTTCGAAGTCTCACGCATCATCTCGTGATTCGCCTCGCTTTCCACATAGCCTGCTGACTGTCCCAGCAATTTACATTTCATCTCCTCATCCGATGCAATCTGATTCGTCCGTTTGATGCACACAGATAAGGACGACATCTGTTCATCATCTTTGATCGTTCGCACCCGAGAACCGTCTGTATTCTAACCCTAATAACTCACTTGATTCTCAACCAAATCATATGAGCTTTCTTCCTACACCTTCATCTAAGTGAGACAAACATATCTATATGATTAAATAAGTATGAAATATAAGCTCTCTTCATAAAGGTCCAAACTAAGCATAAAATTAGGGATTTCAGGTTATACCTTAGCCCAAGAGGTGAGGCATCAATTGGGTTGGTTGGAGACGATCACCTTGAGTCTACAAAGCTCCTCGAAGTGTCACTTTGAGCTGAGCTGAGGCCTAGGCATGATTTCAGTTGAAGGGTGACTCAGGCTTGGTCTAGGACTATGCTAGAGTGCTCATAAGAGGGTATGATTGAAGAAGTGTTTTTGGTTTCTGGAGAAGCTTCTAGAAGGGTTAATTTGGAGTTTTGAAGAACTTGATGAAATGGCCGAAAAAGCCCTAAATTTTAGTGGTGAAATTAGGCTTGGGTGATGGAGATTGGTGTGGTTAAGCACAGTGGGATTGCACGTAGGAATGTTGTGAGAAGCTCTGGAAGCAAATTTACAAAGTTTTCCCAAAGATTTGGCACTTCTCCTACTTGGTCGTAGAGTGTGGCCATTTATAATTGAGGCCAGGGGGGAGGCTTCGGGTTGCCATTCACTGGTTCCAATAAGCTGAGGTGGAGGGGAATTCAGCGCACCTAGCTAATGGGAGAGAGCCACAAGGGATGGGTCAAATTTGGGGTTTAAGCCATGGTGTCCACTCTCGATTTTGGGTTCTCCAGGCACTAGGGTGGCCAGCCAGGCCAAGGGTGGCGACTAGCTGGTTCAAGGAAGTCAGAAGCAGGTTTAATTCTGATTAGCCTAAGGGTTTAATCATATGATGACAGACATGAGTCATTAACCAAATTTAGGAATGAGTTCCATGATTTGGTGGACCTTTGGTTCATGGCACCAAATGAGGTTAAATAGATGATTTGATTAGCATCTTCATAGGTCAAACATGGCTGTGGAGATTAAGGTTTGGATTAATTTACGGGATTTGAGGTGGATTTAGGATTATGCTTAAAATTGGGGTTTGGGCTTGAAATTGAGTTTGGGATAAGCTTGGGCTTAGATCCAAACAAATTGAGAACTCAAATTGGTCTTGGACAATGTCATGATAAATTTAGAAAACAAATTTTGTAGAATTGGAATGATTACATGGCTTAATTTGTGGAATTTGGAATTGGGATCAATTTTGGGGTAGCTGATTTGGGCTTGGAATTTGGGTTTGATATTGGGTTAAATTGGGCTTGAATTTGGTTCACGTTGTGCTTGAACATGATGAAATTTAGTTTGGATTTGAAATTAGGTGAATTTGAAGTGAATTTGGTGGAAATTGGGGGTGAATTGGAGACTTTGGGAATTTAGGGGTAATTTGAGAATTTTGGTGGATTTGTGTGCAATTGGAGTCATTGGGTGGTTAGGATTGATTTTGGGGTTGTTTAGAGTGAATTTGGAGGTTTTGGAAATTTTTTTTAGCATTAGGGGCATTTTTGGCAATTTTGGGTGGTGTAGGGGCTTTTAAGCAAATGGGGAAATTTGAAGTGGTTCCAAATGATTTTTGGTGAGAAATTAGGAGTCTGACCAATTTTTGGAATTTTATGGTTTCAGGTGCATTTTGGTAAATTTAGGGGGAATTAGGGAGTAGAAGGCTAAGGTTGGGTGTTTTGGTGGAATTAGAATTAGTTTAGGCTAGGCTTGGGCTTGGATCCAATCCAATTGAGAACTCAAATTGGTCTTGGACAATGTCATTATAAATTTAGAAAACAAATTTTGTGTTACATGGCTCAATTTAATAGAATTTGGAATTGGGATCAATTTTGGGGTAGTTGATTTGGGCTTGGAATTTGGGTTGTATATTGGGTTAAATTGGGCTTGAACATGATGACATTTAGTTTAGATTTGAAATTTGGTGAATTTGATATGAGTTTGGTGGGAATTGGGGGTGAATTAGAGATTTTGGGAATTTAGGGGTAATTTAAGAATTTTGACCAATTTTGGTCGATTTGGGTGCAAATAGAGTCATTGGGTGGTTATGATTGATTTTGGGGATGTTTAGAGTGAATTTGGAGGTTTTGGGAATTTTTTTGAAGATTAGGGGCATTTTGGTAATTTTGTGTGGTGTAGGGGCATTGAAGCAATTATGATAATTTGAAATGGTTCCAAATGATTTTTGGTGAGAAATTGGGAGTCCATGCAATTTTGGGAATTTTAGGGGTTAAGGGGCATTTTGGTAAATTTAGGGGAATTAGGGTTAGAAGGCAAAGGTTGGGTGTTTTGGTGAAATTAGAATTAGTTAGGCATGGTGACCATGCAAACCATAGAACCCTGCCCTAAGTTGAAGTGCAATGTGATTTTAGGGTTTTGAAGTGTGTGAGGTTGTGATGAACTTATGTGTGTGTGTGTGACCAAGACCAAGTTACCCAGGGTTGCCCTAAGGTCTCACTAATTCTATTGGAACTCATCCTTGAGCCTCCACGTGTTGGTATGAACCATTTCAAGTGAGAAATGAGGACCACCCATGGGAGACTTCACAAGAAGAGTAAAAAAGTGTTTAGAATTTCTATGCGGGAGGGTTGCATCACTAGTCTTTTAGGATAGTCAACAGGAAAGTCCTATGGCTAGATCCTAGGCTTCTAAAGAGAAAAAACTAGACCTCATCGAAAACAAGGTCAACAAATGGATCCCCAATAGGTGTGGTGTGCTGGAAAAACACATCGCACGTATTGGTGTTGACCAAAGAGATCAACAAAACCAACACAACTGTATAAGCCCTTACACTTAGAAAAACTTAGAGAAACGAACAATACTTTAAATTTGAGAAAAATGGGCTCAAATTGAAGAAGCGAGAGAAGATTTCTGCTGGGAAATAGCAGGCATATTTTATATTGAAGTTGTAAATTTATGTCGCGATCTTTGTTTTTTCACTTTTATAAAGGTGTGTTTTATGAATTTAGAGAGGCAACCATCAAGGTTCCTTGTCAGGAATCTGATAGTTGTGGCGAATTTCATTTATTTTGTGTCGATTTTGATTTCAGTTTTAATTTTGTGTCGTGGACAATTCAAATTTAGGTGAGGGAATCATGTTGAGATGAAAATCACAGGGACTCACATCAAACTCAATGACTGAACGAGGAAAAGTAGCGGAAATGGAGACTACACTATGTTGGGAAGGAAGGATCAGAGACTTGGTATTCCAACCCAATATAGTGGATGAGTTTCACATTAGGAAGGGAGGTCCTAGAGGATGTGGTATCCCAACCTAGGAGGTGAAGATTTACACATTAGAAAGGGAGATCTCGAAGGATGTGGTATCCCAATTTAAGAGGTGAAGATTTGCATATTTGGAAAGAAGATCCTGGAGAATGTGTTATTCCAACCTAAGAGGTGTCTCCTGGGAGGATATGATATCCCAACTTAAGAGGTGAAAAATTGCACATTAGGAAGGGAGATCTCGAAGGATGTGGTATCCCAATTTAGGAGGTGAAGAATTGCATATTTGGAAGGAAGATCATGAAGAATGTGTTATTCCAACCTAAGAGGTGTCTCCTTGGAGGATATGATATCCAAACTTAAGAGGTGAAAAATTGCACATTAGGAAGGGAGATTCCAGAGGATGTGGTACCCTAGCCTAAGAGGTGAAGAAATGCACTCCGTTGGGAAGGAAGGTCCGAAGACTTGGTATCCAACCCAAACGAAAGTGAAAGGTGACGAAACGTGGTGAAGTGGTAGAGTTGTGGAAATTTGTGGATGCGTGAAACTTTGTGCTGATTGGGAAGAGGTGCAAATTTGTGGGTGCATGAATTTTGTGCATGTAGAGATTTTGTGAGTGTTGGTGTTGTGAAAGTACTCCAAGTTTGATGATTTTTTTTTAAAAAGTATTCTATATGATTTTTATTATTACCATATATATATATATATATATATATATATATATATATATATATATATATATATATATATATATATATATATATATATTTATAT
>JXCR01108879.1:232189-273194 GCA_002079205.1 Phalaenopsis hybrid cultivar | reverse complement strand
TCCTTCGATTGCAGACCCGCCGACAGCTGATGCTCCTGATTGGGCTCCGAGCCCTTCATGGGTTCCAAGCCCTTCATGGGCTCCGAGCCCTACATGGGAGATGAAGGATGGTTCAATGTCGGACGATGAATTTATAAGAGATGCTTATTATTGGCTTAACAAGTAATTGTTGAATGATAAATAACTACTATCTATCCATCTGTCTGTCTATCTATAATGTGTTGAATTATCTTTTCATCACTTCTATTAATTTCTATAAGTGTATTGTTGTCAAATTTCTTTTGAGAGCAAATCATCAATCCATTTCTTTGCATGAAATATTAATGTCTCAAATATCTTAGATTTATTTGGATTGGTATTTTCTTTTCATTTATTAATTATGAAAAAAAATTGTTATGTCAGAAAGTTGGAGAATAAAAAGAGAGTAACATAGAAAACTTTACTAATTTATGTTAGATTCACAAGAAAACAACTCAAAACATTGCTATTTATAAATATAGCATCCCTTTTCATCTATTTTTTAAATTTTCACTCAAATATCAAAATTTATGGTAACAGACCTTCTCATATTTTTCATTTTATCAAGTTCTCAATGATACATTCATTTTATAGTTCAAAAGAATTAATTGAGTTCTAATTTTGTAAATATCAATGCTTCGAGTTGGACTTAGTGCGGATGCAACGGTGTAACTGAGCCAAACAGACTCGTTAGTTGGCCATGCCTCAACTTGATAAGTGGCTCACAATAGTGATCGAACCAAGGTCAGAGGGATCTTACGAGTGACAACGCAGCTGCATACCAACTTGTCATCCAATGACATGTGTGTGTGTGTGTGTGTGTGTGTGTGTGTGTGTGTGTGTGTGTGTGTGTGTGTGTGTCGCCAGCCTTGACCTTTTGGTAGAGCAGTTTTTTTTCAGATTGTAAATCCCATCAGGTCATGGGTTCGAATCCTCCTCTGACCAGTTTGTCGGTAGTGATGACTTTCCTCGAATAGTTAGACACGTGAGCGTGCTTGGGTCTCGTATAATTGCTTATATACATATTAAAAATGTTGATCCTTACTTATTAAATTGGACCACTATATTTTGTGGCAAATGAGATGGAAAATTTTGTTTAAACAATGTACTATTAAATATATTGGATGTTACACTTAAAAATTATCTATTTTTTTTTCTTAAAAATGATCATTTTAAGTGTTGTATAGCACTCCCAATTAAATTCAATGAATAAAATAAAAAATGTATAGCTCTCATTAATCATATGAGATCCATTAACTAGAAAATTATATATGGATGACATTCTTAAGTTGCCATAAATATAAAGAAACAAGAGATTATGAAGTTTGAAGCCTACAAAATGTATGACAAGCCAAAGGAGAAAAGGAAGATGATGATGATGATGATGATGAAAATGATGATATTGAGAATAGGAAATATTTTAGAGAGAGAGAGAGAGAGAGAGAGAGAGAGAAATAATGTTGAATTAGTTTGAAATGTTATTGAGGTGTGGATATAGTTGTATGTTAATTTTTCTGAATTTACATGTTGCTCATTTAAGTGTATATGTTTCTATGATGATGTTGTTGTGCATAAAAATGTAATCTATGTAGTAAATATTTACAAGCCCAAACAAACATCTCATTGAGATAGATCCAAGAATTATAATATCATTAATATAATAAACTATCAATAAAATAATACGTATTTACACAAATTACACAAATTCTTCGACATTATTATCATTAATATTTGTTTTCAATAATGTCATTGTAACCAATGAATTCATTTATCATTTCTCAAAGCATTATTTTGAATGTCATGAATACTAACATAATTAACGACGTGCTGAAATTTGATACGATTCAATGTGATTACTCTAAATTCAACGTTCCACCAAATTTTATGTTACGGGAAAATATTACGTGTGGTTGTCTGCATTAGGACGCAATCACGCTGTTGCAACCCATCTGAATGATTGTTCACATGCACGAATATTGTCCGCATGCACGAATATGTACGCCGCATGTAATATTTTTTTTTCAAAAATTTAGAAGATTCACATGCTACATGAAATTCAGCGATTAAAGGAATTAAATGAGAGGATAAGAAACGTTCCCATATTTCAAGAACCGATTTATACTCTCAGCCTCCTAATTAATGCCTCCTCTTGCTACATAAAATAAGCTCCTCCTCACACAATACACCATCAATCTGGAGCCCAATGAAGAAATTAGAAAAATAATAAAGAATATGTAGGCTCTGTTCTTCACCCCTCTCCGCCTTCGCCGGTAAAATATTCAATTCATTTTTTTATTAGTATCGAATTTTTTAAATAAATTCAATTGAGACTTTCAAGAAATTTTTTTTATGTATAACGAAATAATTTGATTAATATACCATGAAACTATTGTTTATTTAGGAATCTAACATCTAAATTTTGATATTTATCTATTTAATACCTTTATTTTTTTAGTCGCATTAAAAATAAGCATTAATATATATATATTAATTTTAAAAGTTTAGTAATAGTTTTGATTCCTTTAAAAGATATGGTTGTCATGTAAATAGATGTTAATCTTTTGGTGTTAAAGATGTAAACAATTACAATTGTGTGGGATGGATAATGGATGCAAATCCCCATTAAATTCCTTTAAAAAATTTTCCATTCTTAGAGTATCTTGTCACTAAGGTGGTAAACGAGCCGAGATTGATCGAGCTCATGCTTGACTTGTGTTCAGCTTGTTCGAAGTGAGACTCATGTTTGAAAATTTATCGTGAACAGTGTTCATGTTCAGCTCGGTTTACATATTCTTAGTCATGTTCGGCTCAGAATTAGGTCATTTAAATTAATTAAAAAAATAGATATAAAGTGTTTGATTTGAACATTTATCACTATACGATAGATAGAAGGTGCAAAACCACATGAACACACACAAGTTATTATAACTTGAACTTAGGTATGAGCATATATACTATATTATTATATAAAGAAAAAATAAAATCCCTTTATTTCGAGCTAGAACGAGCCTAACAACAAATGGTTGTTTATGTTCAGCTAATTTATATTTCAAGCTATAAAAATATTTATTGCAGGACTCATTTACCTCACAAATGATTATGACAAGAGCTACTTAACATGTCATACATGAAATATTCGCGAACAACAAGTTTTTATGATCCTAGTTGTCACTAAAGTTTATTTCTATGTCAAATGATCCATGGAACCATAAATTAAAGAATAATTTTAGAATTAAGTTAGGATTTATTTGGTTTACGTGCAAATAAAAATATATTTTAAATAATAGTAGTTATGTTTTCAATTTATTTATGAAAAATTTTGAAAAGGTGTTTGATTTTTTAATAAACTTTTTATTTTCAATAGTGTTGGATCAAATAATAGAATAGCATAGTTATTATACTTAAAGGCTTATCTCTAACATCAAGCAATTAAATGATGTATATCCAAGTGTTGAAATTTAATTTGGCTAGTTCAGTCATAACCATAACAATATAGTAAAACATAACGTGCACATTAGTCAAAAAAATAAAACCATTAAACATGTTTTAATTATATAATTTAAAGAGTTATTAGTTGAATGTAAAATCTATGTAACAAACTACTTTATGGCGTCTGGTTCAAATTAAAATGAATTTATGGACTGTTCGGTCAGCAGGAAAATGAGTAAATTTTATTCTTTTTGATGTTTGATAAGAAGAAAGACAAATGCAATCTAACAATTTAATTTAATTGAAATTCACTCTCTCGTTCATTTTCAATGTATCTGGAATTCATTGGATTTGACATATTCAAAATACACTGCTTTATGTAAAATGATGCCGCAGCTCGAAACTTGTCAGCCACCGCCCCTGCTGCGATGACCGTCACTCAGCCGCCATCGCCGTTACCACAACCCGTAGCTTAATGTTAGTCCCCAAACTGCCACCCGCTTGTCCCCTATCACCAACCGAAGTGGCGGTGGCAACAGATTGAAGTATGACCAGGTGTATTTTACATTGAATTTATTTTACTTCAAACTAAAAAAAAAGAAGATGAAGTCCTATATTTATTTTGCGATGAACCAAATATCATTCTCACGGGTTTCAAACAACTGCATTCCTTTCTCAACAAATCAAACAACTCCTCACTATAAAGCATGATAAGGATCATAGTAACGTGATGGCGAGGTAGCGACAGCGAAGGCTGAGTTGGCTTTGGCAACCAACATCATTATCAGTGGCCTTGGCAACAGACCGTGCACAGCCGCAAGGGATGTCGGTGAGAGCCGATTGAAGTTAGCTGATCAAGTTATAGCCAATACAAGCAAATTCATATTCAACAATTAGTTAAAAAACGACTCAAAACTAAATGACTTTGCTAAACTAATTGTGTGCGACAGTTGGAATCTGGGGCTTCTATAGTGGAGATCTTATTCCTCAACATTGTAGCATTCTATCTTAGATGTTATTTTGCTTCAATGCTTGAGCTTGCCCAAATATCATAAAAATAATAATTTTTAACTACCAGGCACGAGTATCAAAGCAAATTCTAGGACAGTTTCACTCGACAGGCTTTATTCTATGGAGTTTTGAGCCTGATAATATCATTAAGCTATGTTATAAACCTTATATAAATGTTATGCAGCATTTTATATCATAATAATAAAATGGAATAGAGAATGTGTTGACCGCCTTACCATATGATTGAAATTTCTCTCACATATGAATAGCAAAGTAACAAGAGGCTCATAAGAGTGTTGATTTTCTTCGTAGAAATACTTTAGGGGGTGTTCCGTAGCATACTTCTAATATAATTCAGTCATTAATTTAAATTAAATCCAATCCAACATAAAAAAATAAAATATAAATCCAATGAAAATCGAATTTTTTCGCATTCCGACTATTTTACGACATGAATCCAAAATGAACAAATTCGATTGCAATGCAAATTAAAGATTTATTCGGCCATTCCTCGTGAGCTCCTTCTCTATTGCATAGATTTATTAGATTTATTGAATTTGATAAATCCTATTTAATGTAAATTCAGGTTGCAGCCAGAAACCGCCTAAGGGATAAACAATACAATTGGATTCAGTTAAAAATAACCTACCAATGCAAGTTTTAGATTAAAAATGATTTTCTTCTCCACAATTGAGGAGGCCATTATAAAAGAAATCAAATAATTGTGGCGATAACCGACGGTCTGTGTTGGGAGTGAAATGCTAATGTTATTAGTTCCAATGAGCATTGGTGTTATTGGTGATGAATGATGATGGACATTAACCTTAGTAATGACGATGAGCATTAAATTTGATGGTAGGACCAAGCATCAATCTTAGTGAGGCCAACAAGCTATTCCTTCTTGTTGGCAAAAACGGTTAGAAATCTAAATTTCAGACATCGAATCTTTCTTGTTGCCTCATCACAATCCTCTTTAGATTTATGAAAGTGGGATATAGTAATAAATTTCTTGGGAGATACTCCAGTCATTTCATAGAAATCAAAACACTTCATCAGATAATCTATTTAAACGCCGCTATAATCATACATTCTTTAGATCTCGTATGCATTAGTGATATCATAATTCAGTGATATTATGCTCATCATATTCGTCTCATAAGGACACTTCTTTCAATTATAAAAACACAATAAATAGAGCTCAAGTAAATCCTCAATCAGCTCGAAAAACTCTCACTCATATACAAAGGCACTTTATAATCTAAAAATTGCCTTGAAATTCATAATTGCTGACTCTACCGTAGGAAAAAGTTGTACCTTAATTCATTTTATTTTCATTATGAAGTAATTTGAAAATATCAATGGTCAAACTTAAAAAAAATCTGAAGCTGAACAACCTAAACTGAGTTCTATTTATCTCATCAGCTGGATAAGAAAAAAAATTGTTATCATGGCTACATAAAAATGAAGAAAATATGCGCACAAAAATATACTGAGAACTAAACCAAGCAAAGGCCAAGTTCTACCTTCAGCCAGTACGGAGCTAGGAAAAGTTGATCCTAATTGTGTAAGGCTTTTGTGCAAAGCACTCCTTGAAAAAAGAAAGTTACGCCGAGACACAAGCTCTTGCCAAAACACAAATCAACTAGCCTTAAATCAAAATTTTTTGAACGAGCAACGATCTCCATCACTGCCAGAAAGCAGAACACGTGTTGTCAATTCTGAAGGCATAAAGACGATGAGTTTTAATAAAAAAGGGCTATCAATTAAATCAAATTAAAATCTAAACAATCTTTTAGCAAAAAAATTGAAAATAGAAACATGTAAGGATTACCTCCATAGAAGCCACGGAGTTATCATCCTCTCAAGAAAACAAATTCCCTTTCTCCAATAATGAAGATTTCCAAATTTTGTGTGAAATATTTCAGAGCAATATATTTCCACATAAATGGATGAGAAATCTCTGCTCGTGGTCATGCAAGAGGGCCGTTGTTCTACGAATGTTCAGTTAATGATTCACACCAGAAGCCACGTTCTTTAAAAAAGAATCAAACATCAAAAAGGGCACAAACATAAGAAAGATTTACATACATACCGCTCAATTCCTAAGCAATTATATATCTAAAACCAAAATTACAATTTTTACATCTTACATATGCATGAAAAAGGTCTATTTCATTATTTAAAAGTTAAAATAATGGTATTTTTCATGTGATATAAAAGATTTGCTTGGTATAAATGTAAAAAATCAAAGTATGGGTGTTAGATATGTAAATCTATAAGAATTCGGTGGTATGCATGTAAATGCTCCAAAAAAATAACAGGAATCGGCATCTAAATGAGAGGAACAATCATACCGAGTCCAAATTTGCTTCCTTGGGTAAAACCAAAGCAATTAGGGATTCAGAGGGCTGAGGTGCAATCCCTAACATTGAGCAGAAATCGAGAGAGTGAGGGAGGATAAAAAGCAATCTTGCCCACATTGACTTCACAGCAGGAATTTTTATCACTCCAGCACATTCTCTTTGGTTCAAGTATGATATAAAATCATTAAACTGCACCGCAAGATAACATAGTTAATTTAGAGGTGAAGGATTTTTCTAGGTTAATTCACAAGTAACACAATTAATGAAGAAGGCAAAGCGACTGTTATTGTATATAATATTCATAAACCAAAAGACATATTCTTCGAGGGCTTACTATGTCAGACACAATATGGAAAAAAGAGGCATTTGCTAGATAACCATCCAATACTTGTGTTTTTACATATATAGCATCTAAACTTTGCCTTTTATGTTTATAACACCCAAATATTTTATAGCAAATAAAAAATAACACTATTTGAACTTCGAAAAAGTGAAATACACCTTTTCATACACAAGTAAGATGGCATATATTTAAAAATTGAAGTTTAGGTGTAAGATATATAAATACATAAGAATTGAGTGGTATGCACGTAAATCTTCCAAAAAAAAATTGTTATTATCATGCTTGAAGTTTAAACAGTCTGCTATGATATATGACAATAGTTAAATATTGATAAAAATGCAAAGAACACAAACTAACACAATCTCCAGCCAGATTTTCATTTTACAAAAGGTGAAAATAAGTTGCCGGATACAAGAAAATGTTGAGTACTGTGGAGCCCGGTCCACAACATCCAAATTGGGCAGATTTTGCATCAATGGAATGTATCTTGATGTATTAAATTCTTGTGATTTCTTCTTTTGACCAATACCTGGCTCCCGTCTCTCCCGCAAACCCAAAACTCTCCTTTTTTTCGCAACAGAAAGTCTCCCTCCTCTCCTGTTCTTCGCTGCAGTTGGAATCGAAAAAGGTTCTGCTCTCCTTGTGTTTTCGGTGCTTTTGGCTGTGCCAAAGAAGAGTAGTAAGAAGCAGTAGACGGCGTGCGGCCAAGACAGTGAAGAAGGAAATCGCAAGATTGGTTTTCCCTAGTTCTTCTGCTTTCGGTTCTGCTTATTCGAAGAGTATGGAAATCGAAAGGTCTATGCTCCCTTGATAGTTCTTCTCGTGCAGCTTGCAGGTAGGAGAGAACATGAGAAGAGAGCGTGAAAGAAAAAAAGAATTTTCATGTAGACGTCGAGGTGATCAACATTGTAATCCTCAAAATAATAAAATCATCTCTAGTTCCGTGGACGTTGGCAAATTGCCGAACCACGTAAATTTGTGTGTTTTGTTGTTCTCTATTTTCTTAATTTTTTCGTTCAAACTTTTCGCTTTATTGTCATTATTTTTCACAACAATTGATATCAGAGTCGTGGTTTAGATCTTAGGGAAACCGATAGCCGGAAACGAAGTAAAGGTATCAAGGATCGAGAAATTTTATGGCACGGATTTTGGCTGCGGGAGGATGTTGATAGAGGACTATTTCTATAGGAAGAAGCTTCATCTTCTGCTACTAGGAAAGTGACCGGAAAAGATGTACGAGACTGAATGAAATTTATTGGATCGACAAGTTCTCAGGGTTATTCGATTAACTTTGTCAAGATCCGTGACACACAACGTCATAAAAAAATAACTGCAGATCTCATGACAGTTTTGTCAAGCATGTATGAAAATCTATTAGCGAATAATAAGGAGCATCTGATGAAAAAGTTATTCAATTTAAAAATAGCGAACGGTACAGTTATTGCACATCTGAATGACTTTAATACTATCACAAATAAGTTATCGTCTGTGGAAATAAATTTGATGATGATACGTGCACTGATATTGTTAGTTTTATTGTCAAATAGCTGAGAAACCATGAAGATGATTGTTAGCAATTCTGCAGGTGAATCTAAGCTGAAATATGTAATATTTGTGATTTGATTTAGGCTGAGAATGTGCGTAGGAAAGATTCTGACGAGACATCGGGTTCGAGTTCAGCATTGAATGTTGATTCCAGAGGGTGATCACAGGACAGGAACTCGAACAAAGAAAGACCAAAATCAAAGCACAAAGGAAAAACAAGTCAAAGTCTGATCAGCAAGCAACCTGTTGGAATTGTGACAAAGCCGGACAAATAAAGAATAACTGCAAAAATCCTAAGAAGACAGAGAACGTCAGTGATAATATTATAACTGAAGAAGTGCAGATGCACTATTGCTAGCAGTTCAAAGTTCTGGTGATGACTGAATATTGGATTCAGGGGCTTCCTTTCATATATCTTCCCACCGGGAGTTAATACAAAATTATGTTGCAGGTGACTTCGAGAAAGTATATCTGACTGATGAAGAACCTTTGAATGTGGTAGGAATGAGAGACCGTTGACATTGCACTCCCTAATAAGAGCAAATGAACTTTACAAAATGTTAAACATATTTATGAGTTGAAGAAAAACCTCATTTTTGTTGGGCAGCTCGATGAGGGTGGTAATTCAGTAGTGTTCTCAGATAGCTCTTGAAAAATTACAAAATGGTACTGATACTGGCTCGGGCCAAGAAAACGGGTACACTATATATAACTACTGATTTAATTAGCAGTATTGATACTACCGCTGCAGAGAGCACGACAGATTTGTGGCATTGCAGGCTTGGTCATATGAGTGAGAGGGGTTTGTAAAAACTAGAGTCCAGAGGCAAGTTACCAGAACTAAAGTCAGTTGATCTCAGCATGTGTGAGGGTTGCATCATGGAAAAACAAAAGAAAGTCAGTTTCTTGAAAAATAGCAGAGCGTCAAAGGCAGAAAAAATGGAATTTGTACACACATATGTGTGAGGACCTACTCCGATGACATCTCTTGGAGACTCTCGTTACTATGAACAACAGAAAGATATTATTTACTTCTTAAAGCATAAATTTAATGTATTTAATGTGTTCAAGTCTTAGAAGGTCATGGTTGAAATTGAGAGACTTAAAACTGAAAAGTTTGAGGTCTAATAATGGTGGTGAGTATATTGATGGTGGGTTCAAGGAGTATTGTGCAGCTCAGGGAATCAGAATGAAGAAGACCATTCCAAGGACACCACAGCAAAATGAAGTTACATAACGTATGAATAAGATCATTAATGAGTGGGCTAGAAGCATGTGATTACACGTCGGACTACCACCAGCTTTCTGAGCTGATGCGGTCAACATTACAGTTTACCTGATAAACAAGGGGTCATCCGTTCCATTAGACTATAAATTGCCTGAGTAGGTCTGGAGTGGGAAAGAGATCAAATTTTCTCACCTTAAGACTTTTGATTGTCTTTCTCTTGTTCTTATTAATCCTGAGGTTTGTAGCAAGTTCGATGCTAAGTCAAAAAAATATTATTTTATTGGCTATGAAGATGAAGCATTTGGTTATCATTTTTGAAATAAACATGATCGGAAAATCATAAGAAGCAATAATGTGATTTTCAATGAGAAGATCATGTACAAAGATAAGTCTAGTATAGTTTCTTAAGTGTCTCCTCAAAAATCCGAGATGGTAAAGTTTAATGATCTACCAGAGGTCATAATGCAGGGCAGTGATAGAAATGATGAGGAGAGTGAGTTCGGGACACCCATTCATATTACTTCGCAGACGGTTTCAGAGTCATCCACCCCTACAGCCACAGTTCGCATGTCAGTCAGGAATAGACGTTCTCCTCAGCGTTATTCACCAACATTGAACTACATTCTGCTAATAGATAGTGGAGAACTACAGATTTATCAAGAAACCTTACAATATGAAAATTCAAGCAAATGAAAGCTAACCATGAAAGAAAAAATGAATTTTCTGTTAGAAAATCATACAAAAAAAATCGATAGAACTTTCACCTGGGAAGAAGACATTATACAAAAGTGGGTGTATCAGGTGAAAATTGAATATGATGACAGTAAGAGATACAATGCTAGACTTGTTGTAAAAGACCTTCAACAGAGACAGTATTGATTATTCTGAGATTTTTTCTCCTATGACATAGCTCACAACCATCAGAATGATATTTTCTATAGTGGCTGCCGAAGACTAATTCATTGAGCAGTTAGATATGAAGACAATCATTTTTTTGTGAGGATCTTGAAGAAGACATCTACACGCACCAACCTAAGCAGTTTGTGATACAGAGAAAGAAAGATTCAGTTTGCAGACTAAAGAAAAACTTGTATGGCTTGAAGCAAGCTCCAAGACAATGGTACAAGAAATTTGATAATTTCAGACACAACACAAAGTACACCATATATCAGGCAGATCATTGTTGTTATGTCAGACATTTTGATAATTTTTACATTATTCTACTATTGTACGTGGGGGACATGCTTATTGCAGGGGTCGGTATTGATGAGATCAATAATCTGAAGAACCATATGTCAGAGCACTTTGCAATTAAGGATTTGAGAGCTGCAAAGCAAATCTTTATATGAAAATTGTCAGAAACAGAATCAGAGGCACGTAGAGGCTTTCACAAGCAAAGTATGTGAAAAAGTTACTTAGCATGTTTAACATGGATAAGACCAAAACAGTTGGCACACCTCTAAGCAGTCACTTCAAACTTAGCAAGAATCGATCACCCAAGTAGAGGAAGAACGAGACCACATGAAAATGGTTCCTTACGCTTCAACTATTAGTTTACTTATGTATGCTATGGTTTGCACATGATCGAATATTGCCCATGCCGTGTGAGTTTTGAGTAGACACATGAATAACCCGGGAAAGAAAAGTTGATTTTGAGGTATCTAAAAGGCTCTTCAGAAATCTGTTTTTGTTTCTCAGGAAAGATTTTAGAGGTATTAGGCTACGTTGATGTTAATTTCTCAGGAAAGATTTTAGAGGTATTAGGCTACGTTGTGTTAATTTAGCTAGAGAAATTGATAGCAGGAGTACCACATGTTATATTTATACTCTTGGTGGCATTGCAGTATCATGGGCTCTAACATACAAAAAATAATTTTTTTTCTGTCTACTACAAAAACTGAGTATGTTGCAGTGCAAAGGCCGCAAATAAGATGATATGACTAAAAGGCTTCTTGGAGGAATTTAGTCAGAAGAATCAGAATGACACTGTCTACAGTAATAGTCAGAGCGTCATATTTCTTGTTAAGAACCCAACATTTCAATCCAGGACCAAGCAAATTCAGATAAGGTATCACTTTATAAAATCATTGTTAAATGACGAACAATTATTGCTTAAGAAAATTTATGGAAGCAAGAGCGATGTTAATATGTTAACTTAAGTTGGTCTTCTAGCATGAAGACAGGGGTCTTGAGTTACAGAGGTAGAGATATCACATTTGAGGAAAAGGGCGACACAGTTAGTGGATGATGCGGCTAGTCTCTCAGTCTCTAAGTGAGAGAATTGTTGAGTTTTGTGGAGCCCGGCCCACTTCAACCAACAAATTTTGCATTTATGGAATGTATCTTGAAGTTTTAAATTCATGTGATTTTTTTCCTTGATCAATACCTGGCTCTTGTCTCTCCCGCCAACCCAAAACTCTCCTTTTCTCATGACAGAAAGCCTTCTGCCTCTCCTGTTTTCGCTGCAGTTGGAATCGAAAAAGGTTTTGCTCTCGTGTTTTTGGTGCTTTTGGCTTTGTCGAAGAAGAGTAGTAAAAAGCGGTAGACGGGCGAAAGAAAGCATGCATGCAGCCAAGACAATGAAGAAGGAAATCATAATATTGGTTTTCCCTAGTTCTTATGCTTTCGGTTCTGCTTACGAGAAGAGCAAGGAAATTAAAAGGCCTCTACTCCCATGGCAGTCCTTGTTTGGCTTGTAGGTAGAGAGAGAAGGAGAGAGAAGAGAGAGAAGAGAGAGGCAGAGAAAAAGAGAGCTTTCTTGTAAAAGTCGAGGCGATCGACAGTGTAATTCTCAAAGTAGTAAAATCATCTGCAACTCCGTGGACGTAGGCAATTTGTCGAACCATGCAAATCTGTGTGTTTTGTTGTTCTCCATTTTGCGAACTTCTTGTTCCAATATTTCGATTTATTGCCGTCATTTTTCACAACAAAAAAAGGAACTAGCTAAAACGAAGGGGGGAAAAACTCCCATCGCTTTAAATTAAGAATCTGCATCCACTGGCATTGAGAATAAAAAAATGACTTCTTTTTAAGGACTGGCTCTGAGAATAAATAATAAAATGATACAATATCATTTAAATTTTGAAGTAATCGTTCAAATGTCATATAAATGATAATTTTCTCCATTTTGAAGTAATCGTTCAAATGTCATATAAATGATAATTTTCTCCTCATACATGTCAACGATAATATTTGGCATATACCAGAAGAAATAATATATTTCTCTAGAAAATTTTCTAGGTCATTTGTTTCCCATACTTTTTTATTATGGAATAGTTCAAAAAAAGAAAACAAGGAGAAAGTAATAAAAATAGCCATTAAAAAATCTAGCTCAATAAATATAAGTCAATTAAGATTTTCATATTTAGCAGGTCCGCGCTCTAAAAACATAGACGAAAATGTTCATTAGAAGATCAATGCATGGCAAAGAAGCATCTTGATCATTTCAAAATTCCTTTCAACGCAGAATCTTTAATGAAATTGGCTTGATATCTAATATAGAACGTAAAACAAAAGTTTTTATCTTCCCAACCAATTTATGCCACTTAAATGCTCTAAAATAGTTCAATTTTCCTTGCAAAGTAGACAATAAGCACCACAACCAGTGAAAATTTGAGTGAAACAAAGTAATGGGAGGAATTTGAACAAAGAGATTGCATAATAGAACAAAATTTAAAAAATTTCATACAGCCTCAATGATCAAAATTATTGCCTAACCCATTCCCCCACTGTACCCACCCAATCATGTACTAAAGATCATCACCAACTTTGCTTCAACGTAATGGGTTAGGAACTTAAGTTTCGATTCCAACCAAAATGAGACTTAGCGGATAAGGAAGAACGGTATGGCCTAAAGCAATTGCTAGAATTTTGGTCTTGATTTGATCAAAACAAAAAATTGGAAGCAAAAGGTATTGGCGCAACTTGGTCAATATGCCAGCACAGATATTCGCATGTATCCATTATATAAAACAAAATGAATCCAGGGTATGCAAGAACACTTTTCAATAATATTGTCGCTGATCCCTTGGTTGAAATCTCTCTCTCTATCCTCCGCAAACATCTGTCTTTCCCTTCCTTACTCTGCCCATGCACTTCAAATCTTCAATTTTTTTTTTTTAAAAAAAGATTATCATTGGAAGACTTAATCTTGCAAATAGGAAATCAAATACAAAGTTAAGCTGCAGCCATTATAAATATTGAGACGCAATTAAGACACTTAGATGAACTATTAAATTATAGACCTTAAGGGACGTTAGCAAGCAACACGAGAATCTTAAGGACCAAAATGTAAAGCAGTGTAAAGCCATTAGACTTGGGAGTGGAAATGAATTAGGAAGTAAAAAGGGAAGAGCCTAGCCTAAGTATGAGTCCGAGTGACCAATTGAAAAACCATCACAATACTTGGGAAAACACTTTAACCTCGTAGGAAGAAACTTGAGAAACCAACACTATCTTTTCCACAGAGATTGCTTAAACAAAAACTAGATCATCAATTTTTCAAGTTCTTAAAAGTGTTTTCATTTACAGAAGCTCTTTGAATAGATGTCTACCTACGTTAAATTCTTAAAAGACATTAAATAAAAAGTGTAAGTTAGGAGATTTTAAAACTGTAGCCCTTGGTGAAGAGTCCAATGTCATTATTAAAAAAAACTATCATAAAAACTTAAGGATCCAAGTAGTTCACTATTCCATACACTATAAGGGATGATTCTTCGGGAAGGCAACGTGTGATATATGTCTGTTTCGGGCTGTTGTTGAGGGAAAGCGGCTGTGAGAAAGTTGTTGCGGGAAAGTTGTGCTTGTTTATTTTGTACAGTTGTGCAACAGTTGTGTTGCAACTATTTCAGAATAAAAAATATTTTTGCCCGACTTGTTGTGTTGTCCGGGTTTAATAATTCATACATGAAAATAGAAATTACATTCATAATTCCAAAATTATAAGTACAAAAAATTATAACTAAAACTAATATCTCACTTAACATTGAATAACACAACAATCAAAATAAAAAATAAAAATATTAAAAAAAAACAAATAACATCATCATAATAATGATTTTGAAGTGAAAATAAAAAATATTGTGATATAGCTTCTTCTCCAAAGATACTCTCCACACATGATCACAATCTGAGGTAGAATCACCTAACTGATATTCTATATGTGAAGTAAAACACTATCAATCGAATTCTCTATTTCTAAAATTTTCCAAATTCATGATTATTCAATAAGAATCTACCTAGACGGAAAACATTAACAACAAAGAACAACCCATCAAAAAAAGTTTTAAAATATAAGGTACCAGAGGACGAAGGCCCTCAAAGGAATACACCACCAATCGAACTCTCTATTTTCGAAAATTTTCAAACAATTTCATAAGAAAAACAAATCAAAAGAAAATGGGTGGCTACACAAACCCATAAATTAGGTTCTTCATCAAACAACATAGGTTTATACCAAAAATCCTTGAAGGATCATCATCCCATGTTTTAACCATTTTCAAGAGGCTCTAATGGGACTAAGCCGAACGCCTAAAAGAGAAATTCCGCAAGCACGTTGCTTTTGTTATAAGGTTCATCACTGTTGGCGTGCTTACAATGCCAAAACCCACAAATGACCTCACGACATGCCTGCTATCATTGCTTCAACATCTTGGAGGCGCTTACCATGACGTCAACTTATCTTTTGCGAGAGCAGCAGGATGCTAGCCTTCTACTTTCTTCTGGCATCATCCCCCCTCTCGGATGGTTGAATTGTACTTCGATGGAGCCCTCTCTTCCTCTGGTGTTTCTAGTACCGATTGTATTAAACGTGATGAAAGAGGCGGGTCTTCTTGCAACTGGACAACAGTTTTTGCATTGGAATTGTGTCGAAGTTGAACTTCAAGCAATTAAATCCTTCCAAGATATTTGTCAGTCGTGGATGCTTGAGTGCAAGGGAATCAACATCGAGGGGGATAACATGAATATTATGCAAATTCTGCAAGCTTCTATGAAACGTGATGTTTGGCAACGACAGTCATATATTGCACTGAATCTTGTTTTTTTGTTAAATTTTAGACAAGTTTTGTTATTTCATGTACCAATGGAATGTAATAGCGGCCGCCCAATTTTGTGCTAGGCGTGCCCTTGATGGTCCTTTTGTTTTGATGCATGTAAATGATGATAGAGAACTCTCTACTATACAAGCTTAGTTTTTGTATTCTTTTGATATATTAATGTAAAATGCATATTTCAAGAAAATCCTTGAAGTAGCAAAGATAGAGACCACAAATCACATAGAATAAGTCCATCAAGACAGAGACAACAAACCACAAAGAAAAAATCAATCAAAAAAAAATTAAGAAATAAGGTACCCTACAAGAGATGTTATTAGCGATCGAAATTGTGTCGACCTTTTCTGACGCAAATATTAACATCGGATTTGCAGCTGATAAACGGCAAATAATAAATTTTAATATTTGCGGTGAATTTTGCATCCGATTTGAGTTTAAAATTTTGACGAAAAAAGTATTCTGAAAACAACGAAACTCCAGTTGGAGTTGCAACTCCAACCGATTTTGCATCGGATTTGCAATTAACAAAACGACGCAAAAACTTTATTAGCTAGCATAGAATTAAGAATGTTGCAAATTATCTAATATACTAATTTTGTCTGCCTAAATTTCATTTCTCCTCTTTGCACTGTTAGCATCAATTTAAAAATAAAAAAGGGGGGGGGGGGTCAAAAAAAAACTCGGCTCTTCCCCAAGGGATGCAAAAAATCGCATCCCTCCCAACATCCCGCTCATATACGGGACGGAACGACATAACTCCCGCTCCTCTCTCTCCATTTTCACGAACCACCCATCTCCCTCTTTTTTTGCGAAAAGTGCCTCCTCATTCAGCTCCTCTGAATCGCGACAGGGAAGCTCTATTCGCGGCTCCCGCTCCTCCCCTCCATTTTCGCAAACAGCTCTCAGCGCCTCATCCTCCTTCCGCCTGCTTCTTCCGCCTGCTTCTTCTTCTGCTTCTGCCTGCTTCTTCTTCTGCTTCTGCTTCTTCTTCTTCTTCTTCCCGGAACCGCCGTCCTCTTCTCTTTTCTTTTAGCCGACCAACCTCACTGGATTTTCTTCGTCCTACCGGATTTTGCCTCACCGGTGTTGTGTTTTCGCCGAAGTAAAACAGTGAAGAGAAAGCTTCAATCTTAGTGGGCTTTCTCTCCACATTTTCTTCGTTTTCAGCGCTCACCGCCGACAAGTTAACATCCTTCACCTCGCCGCCTCGCTTTTCCTACGACTATACACCTCGCCTTACCACCACGACGTTGTGGACAACAAGCATTGACGTCATTCGGAAGGATACGAGGGACTTCTACCTCGCGTACAAGCTCCCGCCGGATTTCTTTAGGCTTCGTGCAAACTACGCGTCGGTATAACCCTTCTTCCCCTTCGTATTTTACTTCCTAGACAGTCTTAGGTTGTAGATGTGATAAGCGTGTGGGTTCGATCGCCCACACAGGGTGTGTGCGCCGGCGTAAACCGACGCGGCGGCGCGCCTATGTGATGGATCGATTGTTTTCCTAGAGGAGACCTATAGGATAGGATTCCCTTACGCAACTAATTTTCCTACGATAGCCGAGTGAATCATATTTGACTGTTAGCCCTAGCACAAAAATCATAGAGATTGGAGCTCCCTTCGCTCCCCTTTGCTTTGGTTGTCACGATCTTTTAGAGAGATTGAAAAGTAGATATTTGCAAAATGAGAAAATGCGAGTCATTAGCTCATTTTGCAAATCTTGGAGCCGTCGTGAAAATAGGAAGAGCATTATCGCTAGCCCGTTTCATGACGAGATGAAGAGCTTTCCCCTATAGAGATCCAGGAAGAAGTTCCCCACTTGCCTCGCCAAAGCAAAGACGACAATTGCCATCTTTTTATATATCGATCCTAGATTCCCCGGTGAGGTCGTTAGCACGGGAATAACTCTCTATTATATGTGTATGTTTGCATGTTGCATTTTGCATATCACATAGCACGTCACTTCATCTCATCTGGTCGCCCCGGTCCGACGAACATTTCACTTCGCTCCGGTCGCCCCAGCCCGACGAGCATTTTACTTCGCTCCGTCTCGACCCGACAGGCATCCCACTTCATTTCAATCGGCTTCCCTGAGCCGATTGGCATGACACTTTGGCTCAACCGGATCCCTTGACTCAGTCGACCAACTACTTGCACCACCATATTGTCTTGCATGTGTGTTTGCATTTTTGCATGTTGTAGCGCATATGCATGAATATATTATTGCAACTCACCTTGCATCTGTATGTTTACATGATTATGATCGTATGCCTGAGTTGCACATTCTCAGGGGTCGCTGTCACTACGGTATGCCCACCTTTGTTTTTATTGTCCTAACGACATACCTCCTGGGGTCACTGCCACCATAGCATCCCCATCTTTCTGGGGCCCCTACCGTTACGACATGTCTACCCTATACAGGTCACTGCCTCATCGGCATACCTCCTGGGGCGCTGCCACCACGGCACGTCCATCTTCTTAGGATCACTGCCACTATGGTATGCCCACCTTTGTTTTTACTGCCTTATTGGCATACCTCCTGTGGCCGCTGTCACCACGGCATGTCCATCTTCTTAGGGCCAATGTCACTACGGTATGCCCACTTTAGTTTTTTTTTGTCTTATCGGCATACCTCCTGGGGCCACTACCACCACGACATCCCCATCTTTCTAGGGCCTACTCTTTACATGTCACCATCTTATTGGTATACCTCCTGGGGTCGCTGCCACCACGGCATGTCCATCTTCTTAAGGCCACTGCCACTACGGTATATCCATCTTTGTTTGAATCTCTGCCCCATGGTATAATCATCACTTGTGTTTTGATTAATCATCTGCATTTACATGTTTGCATGGATAGAGAGTCAGACCCGTTATGAGAGTGACTCTCGTGTTGATCGTGATGCATTAACGAGCATTGTTTGCTGGGTTAATCCCGATGAGCAATGCAAGTTAAGTCATCGGGACTGACATGAGTATGACTGTGCTAAGAATCAAATGAATTTAACTGGTGTCATCCCTTTTCAAGACACTCTTTAGATTCTTTGGATCCTTAGGATGGGGCCAGTAAAGTGATCTCGTTAAAGTTATATAATACCCAGACTTACCCCGCACTTAGATACTAGGTTGATGCATTTTTCGTTAGATGGTGTGCTAGGTTAAGATTTAGTATGCTAGGTAGTCTTTTTTATGTCTGGCTATTGTTTTCTGCTGGATTGGTTGCCCTAACCAGACATCTTTCTTTTGTATTGTGTTTCTGGTGTGACTGCATGTTGCATATGTATGGTAGTGTTTTAGGACGTTCTTCTGCAGGGAGTCATGCGTATTTATATGCACACACACAGATACCGCTCTGAAGGGAGTAAATAATAATTTGGTAATTTTGCTTGCAGGTGCTATTAGCTCCCCCACTTTTAAAGCATGACTCATGATACATTATTTGCATGTGAGCTTTCCTGCTGACACTTGTTTTCATCCAGGATTGAGTCTTTTTCCTTTTTATATATACTTTTACAGTCTAGGAGAGTCCTGTAACAGAAATAAGGTACGCGCACGGGTTCCAAGACGTTAGCGCGAGAACCACGTGGAATGGACCAGGAGCAGATGCTCGTGTCCCGTATCTTAATTCTGCATTTTATATTGATGTACAGAATTAAGACCGGGCATGTATATGCGGAGTCCGGCTGCCTTTTTCTTTTCTGGGATATGTTGCCGACCCAGCGGCACTGGACTGTTTATTATTTTGATTTGATTTGTTTTTTTTTTGCTTTTTGCATCATGTTGCATGTCTGCACTTGCATGTGTTTTCCTTGTTTTATTTATGTGTTTTATCTGGGGTTTCACGATACAACGTAGGCTCTTTAAGACTTAAATTTCTAACTTTCTGCAAAATCCTAAATAAAATATTAAGATAATAAAGTTTAGGATTAAAATATTCAGGATTTAAAAATTGCAACATTTACTTTCTTGCATATATTAATAGTCTTCATAGTACTTAGGACCAATCTAGATAACTGCATTCATATTTGCATGTCCCGAGGAGTCCCCGTACTTTTTCAACCTGACTGGCCTAGCATGCCTTCAAATAGATGGTTGTCTAGTGCGCCTAGGGTGTTAGAAGCCCCCCCCCGACCAAGACGGGGTGTACGTCCTTTTGTTTGGAGTGTTTTCAGCTTTGTAGTTGAACCTCCACTTTCTCTTTTTTCCTGAGGCATCTTTGCCACTTCGGTAGGTATAAGTCTCATCTCTTGGAGCTCCAATTTATAGTCATAGGATAGAGTTTCCTTTCTTTGACCTTAGAGCTACCGAGGTTCTCGTGGATGATGCAATTCACGGATTGCTGACTGAGGACCTCAGGTTGTATTGGGTCGACAATCATTATCACCAGGTAGACTTAGAGTCCTAGTGACTTTGGATGACGGTTCCGTGGTACCCCAACCTGGCTTACCTCTATCTCCTAGGATTACACTTTCCTACCTTTTGACAACCCCTGTTAAGCCACTTCTGCTCCTTTGACTTCGTTGGTGTCACTTTGACGGCCCGATGCCGATAAGCTGTCGTCTGTTCGGGATACGACGATTTGTCCTCTGCCCTTACGGTCCGGATGTGCTATGACGTATTAGGATACCCCCATTGAAGTGATTTATGATTATTTCATAGGTTTCGTGAGTTGAGAAGCCACTACCCATTTGGACATGAGAGATTCATTCTCCACCCGATGGTGCATCGTGAGCTTCAAAGCATCAAGACTATTCCATACGAAATAATCACATTTTGATAACCTATACCCGAGGTTCATAATGATAAAGCGAAACTCCTTCCATCGAGAGTCTTCTTGGGTATCCCCAAAATGTAATTAACCAGTAGGAATATGTTCCTCTGGGAGACTTTTGACCCCAGAACAAATTTTTTTTTTGTTCTCGGGTTACAGGTAGCTTATATAGAGATTCTGATCGTGGATGTTCTTTTTTCGAGGTACTTCAATCTGATTCTGTTTGGATGTATACTCTCGACCCATCACACAAGGATTATCCCTACACAAGCCTTCCGTCTCTTTTCATTTTTTGATTTGTTTGTCTATTTGTTGTTGTACGTTAGTTCGCTATTCGATTCCTCTCCTCTTCGAGTCATTCATTTGGTTCGAGATAAAGAGTTACTCAAATAGGGAAATTATACGGCGACATACAAAAAGGCAAGCTAGCGACTCCGAGATCTAAAAAGAACCAAGAAAAACATGCACCTCTTCCGGTCTCCCCTTCTACCCAGAACCCGTAAGCATCCCCCTCTCCCATTCGGTTTCACTCAAAACCATTGCCTTCCCGAACGAGCCTTCATGATACAATCACCATTACGATACAACTATCGGATCGAGCTTACAAAGACCATTGAAACTCCCGTATTTCTCATCCTTCTGCTCCACGATTATCAGAAAGCATTGAAGAAGGTAGTCTATTTGTGTCTGTATTTTCATTTATATGTGGTATGCATGCAAAAATTAATGTTTAGATGTTTTTTTTTTGTGTGTGGGGGTGGGGGGGTGTGTGTGGTAAGAATTGAGTGTTATGTATGAAAATCTTCGTAAAAAAAGAAGTTTAGGTGTTAGCCATGTAAATATGGATACTTTTATTAGTAAAATTCACATTAATTGGTTGAAGTTAAGGAATGCATTGGGTTTATTGTTAAAGTGAAGGTGATATATGGATATTGTTATTAGTAGAATTAGAGTTGGTTGGCTGAAGCAGAGGAATCATGAATCGATCGGCTCTATTATTCAAAGTGATGGTGATATAGATGGAGATGTTATAAGTAGAATCAAGTTGGTTGGTTGAACTGGAAGGGTGCATCTAGTCTTGCTCACAGTGATATTGATATCGATGGGAATGTTATTAGTAGAATTCACGTTAGTTGTTTAAAGTGGAGGAATGTATCGGGTCTATTGTTTAAAAAATAAATCACTTCAAAGAAGTGACTTATATATGGTTGACCAAGTAGTGTTGACTTCACCGGATCAAGTGAGCTACTTGAAAGAGGTTTATGGGGGGTTCTTCTCTTCAATTGGAATAGCTCACACGAACAACAAAGTATAATCATTCATTATACATATTGATAAGTATTGACTAATTTTTATCTTCCATAATAGTTGCACTGATCTACTAAGCTACATCTATGTTGTGGATGAATATTCGTAATTTGAGACTTGAAAGTATAACAGATGATATACAAGACAAAAAAAACTCACAGATGAGTTCTTGAATGATGTTGAGAAATTTGTGCAGTGACATCACAGTTATCGAGAATGAGATTTGGTGTCCTTGTGCGAAGTATAAAAATCAAAAGTTTTTGCCACTCAAAGAAGTTAGATTTTTACAATCAAGGATTCAAACATAACTATTTCTACTGGACTGCACATGGTGAGCAAGAACTTAAGTTCAACTTGAGCAACCTCTTGCAGAGAAATCTGATCTTGAGACATGAAGAAATGGTTCATGATGCTCTAAAAACTCAAATTTGTTGAGAGCATTCAACACGAACCTAAAACACCAAACAATGAATTGCAACAGTTATGACTTAATAAATGTTGCACAACAACCTTTTATGGGATAACTGCACAACACATACATAGTTATCAATGACACTGAGAATGTTGATCATCAAAATGATTTTAACATGCCCAAAGAAGCATTTAATCAGGTAATAACATTATTAAAAGAGACGAATCCTGCAGGGAACTTAGTGTTGAATGACCTCTAGAGAACTAAAAAGTGGGTTTCAAAGTTCGGGTTAAATTGTTAGAAGAATGATTGTTGTGCTAATGGCTACATGACATATTACAAGGTCGATGCAGTCGAGACAACTTGCGGGTGAATTTTATGGTGCAGATAAATTCAAACAAAAAAAATGAAAGATTAAAATCAGAAAAATGCTCTATACAAGCATCTTTTTTATTTTACGCTCGTATTCCCAACTTAAGATATTGTTTGCTTTTATGTGTACAGCCTCTCACATGACTTGGCACAGTACCGAATCCGTTTATGTTAACTAGATGAGGCATTCATCACGTGGTGAGGCCTGGAGACATTTTGATCGTACTTACCTGGACTTTGCAGCTGAAGCACAAATTGTTAGACTTGAGTTATGTGCAGATGAATTCACCCCATAAAGTCAAGTTGCAACACTGTGCTCATGTTGGACAGTGATCATTACGCCGTACAATTTGCCCCCTAATATGTGCATGATCATGTCATTGTTATTTCTGACGTTGATCATACTAGGTCTATATAGCTCAGAGAAGAAAATTGACGTATACTTAGAGCTTCTTGTTGAAGAGCTTCAAATGTTATAAGAGATGAGTCTTACGTATGACATCGCTATGAAACAGAATTTTCAATTGATAGCAGCTCTTATGTGGACAATTAGTGATTTCCCGGCCCATGTGATACTAGCTGGTTGGAGCATAGTCGGAATATTGTTTTGTCCTTATTGTATAGATATGTCGAAGGCATTTACTCTAAAATATGATAAGAAAAACAACTACTTCGACTACCACTGAAGATTTCTTCACCACAATCACCCATTTAGAAGTCAAGTCCACCCCCAAGATTACTAGAGTTGACATAATACAGATGATCGATGAAGTACCGAAGATCACCGAGTGACTAGAATTAGTTTCAACTCGTCTTCCTGATTTCGATATCACGCACAACTGGACTAAGCACAGTATATTCTAGAATCTTTTGTACTAGAAGACCAATCTAATTAGAGATGATGTCAATGTTATGTACATTGAGAAGATTTTTTTTATAACATCTTCAATACTGTGATGGATATCGAGGGTAAGACAGTATAATATGCAAGCTAGAATGAACCTGAAAGAGTGTTGCAAAAGGAGGATCTTAGATCTTCGGGAGACAAATGGAGATAGATCATTAAGCCCAAAGCTGCATACTGTCTTACACCAGATCAATGAAGGACAATATTTGAGTGGGTGAATTCTCTGAAGTTTCCCAGTGATTGCTTCAAATTTGAACCGCTATTTTGACTTAGAAACAAGTAAAATATTTGACATTAAAAGTCACGACTATCACATATTAATGCAATGCTCATTGCCTATTTCTGCAATGCTTAAAGAAAACACACAGATATCGAGATTAGCTATCACAACATACTTGACTAAATATTTCAATTGGAATATCTATAATACCAGTTACATTGTATATTTGTTCGACTGTAAGTGGTTCGATCCTGTTCTGAAATGAGGAACCCGAATACTCACGCCTTATGATATCACTGTAATCGAATTGAACAGGCGATATGCAAATTTTGTTCCATTTGTTCTGCCACGTCAAGCTACTCATGTTTATTACCTTCAATACTCTGATAGAGTAAGGGATAAAGTTGATTGAACTGTGGTTAAGAAAAACAAACCAAGGACAACTATTGAACTACATAGTATTATAGAACCAGTATTCAAATTTTCGTATTCAATGTGACACAAAAGATGAAATGTTTGTGCTAGAGGATGCGACGGGGATTTTTTAAGAGGTTCCTCATGGTTTGGATGAGGATGAGGATGATGAAGAGAGTGAATGAGAGATTTTAAGTTCATCTTTGACGATGAGTTACTCTGATAAAACTTAATAACAAAGGTATGCAATTTTAGATTAGTGGTTACTACTACTTTTGTTTTTTTCTTTTGTGGCATTGAGACATAACTATTTACTCACTTTTCCTGTTTTTAGACATAGCTGCAATTGTCTTAGCTTTATTGCTTATGATTATTTTTCCTGTCAATACTAATTTTATTAATGTCATTTCTTTATTTGCAGATGGCCACAAAAAGTGCAAGTGATCGGCCGCCTCAGAGATGTCGTACTCTGGAGACATTGTAGACAACATACCATAGCAGAAAGAGGAGGTCGTCTACTTCTGCTACTGTCACCTGCTCCTACACCAACCGCTCTGCTTCTGCACCAGTTGTTGCCATCCCTCTCGTGACACCTGCTCTCGCACTTGTTGTCGCCCCGTCTCCTATATGACGTCTGCTACTTTCGCACTTACTCCCCCACCTGCCGCACCTGCTACTGTTGTTGGCACACCTACTAACCCACCTACACCGACACCTCTTGAGCCTGGTCTGTCGACTTCTTTCCCCTCGAGAGTACATTTACTGCCAGAGGGAGACTCTACGTTACTTTTAACATTATTATATGTTTATTCTTAATGTTATATATTTTTTTGTAACTAGTTTATTTATTAAGCAGATTTATTCCTTATAAAATGTTTGTCACCTGCATCACAGAGAATATCTGGAGCAGGTACGATCAGCTCTATCTATCACGGAAGTAGATCCTTGTAGACACTCTTGATTTGTGGTTCAGGGAGTTCGAGGTACGGTCATGTAATTTGAATCACATTTGTAGATTTAATTTATTTTTTTATAACAATACGGTTTATTTTTTACATTGCAAAGGTTCTTCACCTGGCTCCCCAAGCACCACCATCAAAACAGAGGGGCGAGCAGCCTGTATGGATCGATGAGAGGCTCAAGGGCCCTGGGCCTCTTCTGATTATAAGAGGAAGAGATAGGCGAAGCGAGTGAACCGAGTGACGAAGGGGTCCAGGGGAGCTGCGCTCCATATTGGCGGATCAATCACCATACAGAGCACTATAAGAGGCTACTAAGATTCTTTTAAATATTTAAAAATTCAATCTTTGAAGTAATTTTTGTGGTGCTAACCATTTTTGTACGATACACGGGCCAAGGAGTTGAGCCGTGCTCCTTCCATTGCGGAGCTGCATGTCCGAACTCATCGACACCCGGAACTGTGCAGTGAGCCTCAGAGCATTCCCGGCGAGTTATTGTAAGTTTAAAACCCTAAATTATAAGCTTATTTTGGCTCTAACTATTGAAAGTGTCATTCAAACATTGGTTTTAATTATTCAAGAGTTCATGCAGCTCCTGGAGAGACACTTAGCCACTTAGACCTAGATTTCTGCCAGCAGCAACAATCTACCACTATGCAATCTGAGTATAATTTTTGGGCCCAGGCGGTAGGGAAGAAGGAGAAGATTTATTGTTTTGGTGCAAAGGACATATCCTTCGAGGTCGAGCTCTCACGTGGTCTCGTACTAAATTCCTCGAGCTCCTCGCAGCCAAAGCAAAAAGCTCTTGTCAAGCAGGTGGCTGCAATGAACGAATAGATCTGCTGGTTGAGCGAGCAGATGCCAGAAGGCCAACATATAGTCAAGGACCATATGGCGCGCATAGTGGAGACTTTAGTTGATCGCTCGGGCAAGCGGGCTAATGACATCCATTGAGGGAGATGATGAGTAGTTTATTTTTATGTTATATTTTATTTGTAAGTATTATTTTGAGTATTTGTTGTGGATTTCTTTGTTAAATTGACTATTCTTATTTGAAATAATTTGTGACAGTATTTTCTTTTTCATTAATGATATTTTTCAGAGCTTTGATTTGTAATATGGTTGTATATAATGTTGTTGTGATGTGAATTAAATGTTGTGTAGGTTGTGAAAATTAAATTGATTGTTTGAATTTTTTTTCAGTAATACAGGTTTGCGTCTAATTTGCGCCAGCTTTGCATCGAATAATTTGATGCTAAATTGACAATAACATTCCATGATTCTTCGATATTTAATGGTAATTCGATGATATTTTTTATCTTCCGATGTTTTCAGATGCAAAATTCGACACAAGTATAGCCTAAACAAATCTGACACTACTATCACAAAAACCGAAGTAAAATCTTTGCTTTGAAATATTTCGACGCAAAATTGACAGAATTAACATTACTAACCCCTGATTTACCAGCTAGTTGGATAAATAGGACGCAAATTCGACAATAAACCTCAAATATTGTCGGATTTGCATCTGATTTAGCCGACGCAAATTAGCTTAATTCTTGTAATGGTACCGGAGGACGAAGACCTTCAAAGGAATACACCATGAATCAAGCTCCCTATTTCCAAAAATTTTCAAAGAAATTCACAAAAAAAAAACGAATCAAAACCAAACGAGTGGTTGCACAAACCTATGAATTAGGTTCTTCCGTTCAACAAACAATATTGTACATAAGTACATGCCGAAAATCCTTCAATTAATAAAGAAGAAGAAACCACAAAGAACAAAACCGTCAAGATAGATACCACAAAGAACAAACCCAACAAAAAAGTTTAAAGATAAAAGGTACTAGAGGATGAAGGAAAGCAAAGAAAGGAGACGCCTGCAATCGAGTTCTTGCCACAAGTATCAGAAGATGAAGGAAAGCAAAGGAAGAAGAAGCCGTAGAGTATGGAGGATGGTGAATTTGATAACTTGAAATACCCTACCCAAGGGCAGCGACGTAATTTCTATGGAATGAGAAGCAGAATGCGGGTAAGCGACGATGGCGTAAAAACAAGGTGTGTTTAAAACACAGTCATGCTGCGGAAACCAAACACGTCTATTGGCATTTTCTCAGGTCTTGTCGCTACCCCAAATGATCCCTTAGGAGCGAGTATTAATTTAATACAATTATCCATTTTAAGGAGATTGTACTAGGAGAAGTCCAACTTACCACTATAACATTTCAGTTAGTTGATCGTTCTCTTATCTATCCTAAGGAAGTTATAGAGGATGTCCTAATCAAAGTTAATAAGTTCATCTTCTCGGCGGATTTTATTATATTGAATATAGAGAAAGATGTTGAGATCTCAGTTATACTAGTAAAACCATTTCTTGCAACTGAGTAAATATTGACTTGCAAAAATGAAAATTAACTATTAATGCACATAATCAAGAATAAATTTTTTAACTTTATAATCCTATTCATACTTCTATTTATCCCCCTCAAGAGTGTTTTAAATTGGAAGATCTAAATTAGATTATTAGAAAGGCAATTTGATCATGGAGAAAACACTCAAGCATGACTTGGCACTACCTAGCCGAGAACAATAAACCAAACACTATTTGGGAGGCGACTCAACCATTATCGTGTGGTTTGATTACTTATTTGATAGTGCATTTGCTTTAGTTTGCTTTAGTTTGATGTTTTAGTTTATGTGTGCTTGATTTTCTTTGATTTTGGTTAGTGTAATAAGTTGATGGGAGTGTACTTTAATAAATTTTAAAAAATCATTGTCAGTAGGAATTTTGCTCCGAGTGTCGCCATGCCCTAGCGCTTCTTCAAGCTGCTAAGCAACGTGTCTCTTAACTGGAAACTCGACGCTTCTTTGGGTGCTGGCGTCGCAATGCTCCAACGATACCATATGCACCTCACCTATTTCACATATCACCTTGGAAACCTGACGTCCAACCCACTTCCCTTTATTAGGTTCCCAAAATTCATTTTATTCAAGTTGTCTTCTGCCCTAGCCATCAAATCGTAGCTCGGAAAGGAGAGGCAAGGATAATAAGAATGATAGTAGCACTTAAGGCTTTTTTGGGCCTACAGGTTATATTTCTTTGTATTTCCCTTGAATTTATCGCATTCCCTTATCATGTTCTACTTTTCCTCCATATCTTTAGTATCCCATGGTCTCAAAAACCAAAGGATGAAAGAAACAAACCATCATTGATGCCAAAAAAATTGTTAGTAGTGATGCAACAACATGATACACCGACCTTTTGGTTTCAATGAAACTCATTCCTAAGAGAGAATTTCTTGAACCCAAAGGTAGGGTACAAGAAGTGATTGTTAATAGAAAATGAGAGATTTTGTCATGAGACAAGGGTGACAATAATTCTTGTGATATAAAGAGCATAAAGATGAAGAAATTTATGTTAAGGGAAAGCATGTCAATTTTAGTTATGCAAAAATCAATTCTCTTTTTGGCCACCCCGATATTTCGCAAGATGAATATTCCCCTTTCATGCCTTCAGATTGTGATTATTACCTTTTTAACTGATTCTCGTGGCTCTTAGCATTTTCATCATCAGAACATGGTTAATTTTCATGCATCTGCTTTGAACGCCAGGTCAAAGGTGTAGTGTTACTTTATTTTTTCCAAAATTCTACCTTCGACCAATGTGATTGAGGTGGCACAGGAAAGGGTGTTGTTAAACTATTTCATTTAGAAGGAGACGTCTATAGAGTTAGGATTATCAATAATATTTTTATTCATGACATTATTAAGGGGGTACGATGATTGGTCTTGGGCACCCTTCAATGATAATGATGCTATTGCAAATCTGCAATGGTGCAGCACGACATGGGCCAGAAATCCAATTTTTATGTTGATCGGCATCGGCGAGAGAACGAGGACCAGATGCAGGCCTTCAATACATTTGGAGAGATAATCCGGCACAATCAGACATACAAGGGGCTAGCACTGGTCAACTTCTAGATGCACACCATTCTGCTACTATGGTGAGACTAACGAGCCCATGAAGAATGAGGATGTTGATGCAAATGATGATGAGGGTGGAGGCGCCTGATTCCTTTGATATGCTGACAACAATTCTATGATTGCTTTTTATTGTTGTTTTTTTTATTATTATTGTAAAAGTGATGGATATTTTTTGTGGATGTGATATTGGACATAAATTACTTATGTACTTATGATGTGAAGTGATGAGGGTTTTATTTACTGAGGTACATGACATGTTCTATTTACTTTCTCCCAGTATTCAGTTTTGCCATATGATTCATGGAATCTATGTGGTTGCAATGTAATGTGATGAGTTTATTACAGCTTGTGTCTTACTCTCCATTGTGCTTATAAATGTTTACTCTCATGTGTATATTCTGTGTTCTGTTATTACATATTTATTTACCACCCGCTATGTTCACTTCTCTAGCCAGCTATTTGCATGTAGGGTGTAGAATAAGTTTGGGGGAGGAATATTTGTAGAAAATAACACTAAAGTATGAGTAGATATCTAAATCTTACATTTTCTTACAAAAATTAGNAAGGAGCGAATTTGGAGCGAAAAGGACCAAAATATGAAGAATTGAACTAGGGCGCCGATGGCGAGCCCAACGATGCCGACGACGAGAATTTTTCGAGACTCCAGCCAATTATTTTAGAAGGCTCGCCAATGGCGCTCTCGAGGCCGCCAATGGCGAGATTGGCGATTAATTCAAAAGGTGCATTGAATGTGGACTATTTTTGGAGGGATGCTTAGGCAACTCTTGGGAAAACTCTTCTATAACTTTAAGAGAAGCGTTTGGCCAAAAATGGAGCAAGAGAGGGGTGTTTGTTAAGTGTTAGTATAGTGTAGAGAGTTTAATTTAAGGTTAGATTGTGAGGAATTCTTCGAGAGATTATAAGATTGGAGGGAAAATGAGAGATTTCTTCCTCCTTGCCGCTTCGAAGAAAACTTTTGTGTGCTGTAAAGAAAGGAAGAGATTCAGTGGAACTTCGAAGAGTTTTCTTGGGGAGGAATTAGAGATAAGTGTTATTTACTTATTGTAGTTTATATGACTTTGCTTTTATATATAAATTCCGAGTTTTGTCATATCTTCCCCATGAGTTCTGAGTAGTTTTCTCTGTTTTTCTCCTTGTCTTGAGATTTGTGAAATAGTGATTTGAATTGGTTGAGCCTTGAAAATGTTAAAAAAATTGTGATGAACTTTTCACTTCGATCTTAATTACTTTCAATCTGACCAATTGATTTATTAAAATATGTTGAGTTTTATAACTAAAGTGAAGATAACATCCAAGATTTGGGGAGGTTAAAACCCTTGGAAGTTCGGTGCAAATAAATAGGGAAATAAAATTATCGAGCGTAGAATTGGAGATTTTAGAGTGACAGGCTAAAATCCTCAATTCGGCCCTATCGTTTGGGTGTTGAAGTGTAGATGTTAGCCCTCAGTCGAGGGGAATGTGGGAGCTCTAAAGTGAGAGTCGGCATCCTCCCAGCCTAGCCGCAGATTCAGTAACCAAGCATAGTATTAGTAAATTCTCTTTATGCCTGGACCAAGGGGTAAAGAATATGTATGCTCCTATTTGGCACAATCCAATTTGAACTGATTCATTTTATCCATTCACTTTAATTTCTTGACAAGGAGAAGGATGCTTTCTTATATATTGAATTTTACATTAGAAACTTTATTAGTAGAATTAGTTATTTAAGAGCTATTGAAATTATATTTATTTCAATTTCCTATTAGTGACAGATAAGCAATTTGACTTAAATTGTTATGATTAAGTATTGATTTTCGAAAATCTTAGTTCATAGCCTCTAATATTACTCCATGTGGGATCGATATATAGGACTCCATTAGAGCCATATATTACTTGAGCAAGTTCTAAACCACTCCCTGTGGGATTGATATCTAGTACTCCATTAGAGCCCTATATTACTTGTGCGATATCTTGCGTTGATAAGTGTGACTTTACCATTATTGAATATTTTATATATACATCTTTATTGAATTTATAACCATTGTCAATATTTTGGTACTGTTGCCGAGGTATTAAATCTTTCAGCAGCAATATTAAATTCTTGTATTTTTAAGCATATATAAAGTCACTGTCAAGTTTTTGGAGTCGTTGCGGAGGAGTAAACAAGAATCATAATTAGAGTAACGGACAAATTAGGACTATTAGAAAACTTATACTGAAATTGCAACTTATTTTCATATTTAGTTAATTGTTTTTCTGTGTGCTGATTTCAATTGTATGCTTAAATTTAGATCTGAAAATCTTATACCCAACGATTCAGAATTAGAACACACTGTTAGAAGAATTAGAAGTCTAAGAAGAGAACCTAAAAATTCTGACACAATGGAAAAAAAGTAAACAATCAAGGAATAGAAAATGAACACCAACCTAGACCCCTACGAGATTATGCAAATCCTACATCATATGAAATTCACATATCTATCCAAAATCCTGATGTAGCTGCTAATTCATTTGAGCTTAGACCTGTTATTATCTAAATGGTACAAAGCAATCAAATTGGAGGTACACTAAATGAGCATCCTAAGTTACACCTCGCTATTTTTTTAGAACTTTGTGCTACCTTTAAATATCACAGAGTTTCAAACGATGTTGTTATACTTAAAATTTTTCCTTTTTCACTTAAGGATAAGACTAAGATGTGGTTAAATTCGATAGCACCTAGATCTATTAGAACTTGGGGAGAACTTTCACAAAAATTGCTATCCAAATATTTCCCTCCATCCAAAACTACTAAACATAGAAATGACAAAACATAGTTTTGTCAGATTCATGGAGAGTTGATATATGAAGCTTGGANTTGATTAAAGTGGTAATTAAGAATTTAACCTAGAAATGATATTCAAAATAAAAATAAATAAATACAACAACAACAACAAAGCCTTAATCCTAGTACGTGGGGTCGGCTACATGAATCATTTTTCTCCATTGTGTCTTATTTAATGTCATATTTTCATGTAGTTCTAATACATTAAGATCATTTTTTATACAATAAGCCCAAGTCTTCCTAGGTCTACCTCTGCCTTTTTTAACATAAGTCGAATCTTAAACATCTACTCTCCTAATTGGATCATCAGATGGTCGACGCTTAATGTGACCAAACCATCTAAGACGACTTTCTCTAATTTTATCCATCAAAGGAGCTACACTAACCCTATCACAGATACATTCATTTTGCATTTTGTCTCTAAGTGTAAGGTCACTCATCCACTTAATCATTCTCATCTCGGCAACACTTAGTATTATGTTTTTTTTTAAGGCCAACATTCAACGCCATAAAGCATTATAGGTCTCACCACCATCTTATAAAATTTTCCTTTGAGTCTAAGAGGTACTTTCTATCACACAAAAAGCCCGAAGCATTCCTCCACCTCAACCAACCAACTTGAATTCTATTATTAACATCCCCATTGATATCACCATCGCTTTGAATAACAAACCCCAGATTTCTAAATTGTTCACATCTTTTAATAATTTGATCACCTAAAGTTACACTTTTGTCACTAGAACTACTAATAAAATTACATTTAATGTATTCAATTTTAATTCTACTCAAATGAAGGACTTTAGACTCCAATGCAAACCTCCATAGTTCAAGTTTTTTCCTGAGCTTTTTCTCTCATCTGATCCACGAGAAGGATATCATCAGCAAATCTCCTGTAAATCTCCAGTAAGACCATCAATACTAAAGCAAAAAGATATGGGCTTAAACTCGATCCCTGATGTAATCCAACAGAAATAAGAAAATATTTGTTCAATCCTCCTTCAGTTAGAACACAAGTAACAACTCTAGTATACATATCTTTAATGACTTGAATATAAGTCATATCAACATAACACAAGTAACAGTTCTAGTATACATATCTTTAATGACTTGAATATAAGTCATATCAACACCTTTCTCGTAACAGCTCTAGTATACATATCTTTAATGACTTGAATATAAGTCATATCAACACCTTTCTTTCTAACAGCTCTAGTATACATATCTTTAATGACTTGAATATAAGTCATATCAACACCTTTCTTCACAAGAACTCTCCAAAGAATATCTTTTAGAACCTTATTGTAAGCTTTTTTCTAAATCAATAAAAACCAAATGTAGATTCTCCTTATTATCTCTGAACTTCTCCATCAAATTTCTCATTAAATTGATAGCTTTCATAGTAGATTTGTCCGACATAAATCTAAATTGATTATGAGAAATTTTTGTAATATGTCTTAACCTATGTTCAATTACTCTCTCCCATAATTTTAAAGTATGAGACATCGACTTAATTCCTCTATAATTTGCACACTCTTGTGCATGCCCTTTATTCTTAAAAATGGGGACCAAAATACTCTTCCTCCGCTCAGACATCTTTTTAGTTTTTAAAAAAATATTAAAGAGTTTTATAAGCCAAGAAACTCTCAAATCTCCTAAACATTTTCATACTTCAACTGGGATATCATCAGGTCCGACAGACTTCCCACCCTTCGTTTTCTTTAAAGCCTCAACTTTTTTTTACTAATGCGATGATAAAAATGAAATGTTTTATTATTATTAACGACATTAAAATCACTAAAGTCGATCTAATTTTCAGAAATTTCATTAAAAAGTCTATCAAAATAACTCACCCACCAATGTTGAATATCTTTTTATAAGAAAAACACTTTTTGATTTTCATCTTTAATACACTGTATTTGAGTTAAATCTTTACTTTTCTTTTATTTTCATTTGGTTAGTTTATAAATATATTTTTCACTCTCTTTAGTATCTAATATATTATACAGATCTTTAAAAGCAGAATTTTTAGCATCACACATTGTTCTTTTAGACTCCCAAAGGGTCGTTTGATATTTTTCACATCTCTTCAAGTTTTTACATTTAAACCAATTTTTATAACATAACTCTTATATTTTATCTTTTCTTGCACATTATTATTCAACCACCAACCATTTTCTTTTGATTCTCCAAGTACATCTTTTGTTATTTGTTTAATAATGTTTGTTACTTTATCCCACGTAGCATTTGCTCCATCATGAACATCCCAAATTTTAAAATCTTGAATTTTACTCATTAAATTAATTTTATTTGTTTCTTTTAGGTTCCTCCATCTAATTCTACGATGATGAGTACTAATATTCTTTATTTTACAACTCTTCATCTTAAAATCTAGAACTAATAAACGATGATGGGTACTTAATCCTCACTTGGAATGACCTTACAATCTTTACAATCTCGATGATCTTTTCTTCTCATATGAAAATAATCAATTTGTGTTTTATTAGATTCATTCTTATAAATAATAAGATGATCTTTCCTTGAATAAAGTATTAGTAATAACAAAATCAAACGCTAAAGCAAAATCTAAAATAACTTTACACTTGAATAAAGTATTAGTAATAACAAAATCATACGCTAAAGCAAAATTTAAAATAGCTCTACATTCTTCATTAGTCAATCTAAAGCCGTAGCCACCACGAATATCTCTAAAATCTTCTACCACTCTACCGACATGTTCATTTAAATCTCCTCTAATAAAAATTCTTTCTTCAAGAGATATTATTTGTATTAAGTCTTCTAAGTCATTCTAGAATTTATCTTTAGACCCTATATCTAAACATACTTAAGGAGCATAAACACTTATAATATTAAAAATCTTAACATTAATGATAAACTTAAGGGCTATAATTTTATCTTCAACTCTATTAATTTTTATAATATTTATCTTTCAAACTCTTATCTATAATTACACCTACATCATTTCTAATGCGACTCTTACCAGAATATCAAAGTTTAAAACTTAAGTTATCAATCTTCATAGTCATTTCTCCAACCCATTTAGTTTCATGAATAAATAAAATAATAATTTTTCTATGAATCATAATATCAACTAATTTCATTAATTTATCATTGAGAGTACATATATTCCAAGATCCTATCATAATATTAATTTTATTAGTTTTATGGACTAACTTCTTTACCAGCATCCGTCCGTAATGTGAGAACATTTGCTTATTTGAAACTACAGGGCATCGGTGTAGAGGTCTTTGCACACTTTTCACTGTATTCAGGCTATACATCGCGTCGTTTCCAGGTGATGCCCTAACACTTACACGAATATCAAAAAGATTCATGTCATGATTTTTTTTCGACAATTTTTACGCTGGCTGTCGACTACGTAACGCAACCCTCCATTTTTCACATCCGCGCTTGAAACCAGCAATGGCAATGTTAAAATAAAAAATAAAAAAAAATTTAACCAAATATAGTAATCCTCTTTGAAAGATAAGAAAAAGAAAATTTGAAAAAGCTCCTCCTATTTCAAAGAAAAACATTTAGGAGTTTAGGAAAAGTTCGAGATAAACTTAGATTAAAATATTGTTATTAATCTCACTCTCTAAAAATTAGAGAATCAAAAACCTCAACTCTAAATTCAAAATTTTGTAATCAAAATGATAATAATTGAATTAGCATTAGTTAGTTGATTATTCAATTTTAATTTTATATACATATATATATTATTAATACATATTATGTTGGGATATTATAGGTGTTCTAAAAAAATTCATTCTTAGAAAGAGATTGTGTCCCCTAAATTATTTATTTATCTCATTACTAAAGAACACTGTAAACCTAAGCCTGGATCTTTCATGAATTTCGAAGGAAATTATAAATTTAGGTATTTAATTATTTGAGGGTAATTAATGCTTAATTTTGAGGGAATTTGATGTGTAGTAAATGTATTGTATTTTATCATAATAATTCTCTGTTATATGTATCATTTTTATATTTTTCCAGATGTATTGATTTGTTTCTACATTATAAAGGTTAGAAGATAACAAATGGAGCAAAGAGGAGCAAAATCATGCCAGCTGTCAAACCAATGCCTAGGCGCCCTAGCCAACTCCCCATTTTGCCGATGTACCTGAAAGGACGAAAAGTATGTGCTTGCCCCTAGCGCTTAGGCACCTGAATCATACCCAATTTCACCAAATTATAGAGCAACCAGAAACCCGACGCCCATTCCTTGCGCCTAGGCATTCCTATTTCTTTATTGGATTGGGAATCTAGGAAACCAAGTGATATCCACAAAATGTGATTTAGAGAATTTTATTTAAGAATATTGAAATGTTAACTTTGCAAGCTTCATCTGCTTCCAAATTGGTTAATTGGAATATTAAAAGAGGTGATCTAGCAATATGAAAGAAGGCTAGTGGAACAATTAAGTTAATATAAATTGTTCTAGAAAAATTAAAATATTGTTGATAGAATAATACAATCAATAAGAAAGCACGAAACTCTAAGAGCTTTTGCATGATTAAGGAGGCTAAATTGTAACATGAAACTCCAAGGCTTCTTATGACATTGGAAGAGACCAGGTATAACTATTCGTGATTTTCAACAGCATTTGTAGGACTTGGATAACTTTAAGTTTCTTAGGTCTAATTCAAGGGAGTTTCTCTCACTTGATAAAAAACTCTAACCTCATTCCTTAAAATTTTACTTCTGCAAAATTTGGATTTTAGATACCTTAAAATTCACAAAATTTCGACACTTCAACCTAGACCTAAGACTAATAAACTAAAACATTCACATTTTTACAAGTTCTTCATAGTATTGATACACAGACTCAAAAATTCATACACTACTTCACCGACATGTATACTTGCATAGTTGATGTGTGCTTCACAACACCGCGGCATCAAAGGTCACCAACCTAAGAAAGTCACTAAACTAGCCACCAAATCTCCATACTAAGCAAAGACAGAAATCATAAATTACCAATAATAGAAAATTCTAAGAGTAGAAGTTACAAAAGTTAGAAAATACTAAAAAGAGAACTTTCTAAAAATCTAACAGCACAAAAAAAAAGTTTATTTCTAAGTTAGAAGAGATTCAAGATGGATCATTGTACTCTTAATTATAAGATTACTATTGTCATCTCAGCTTTCATTAAGTACATATCTTCTTCAAAGTTTATTTCTTATCATAATTTGGCATCATTTAATGTGATGAAAATTGATCACCCTATGGTGCATATTATTGATGATCATAAGCAATCTGCCAGTTTAGATGCATCTTCTATACATTTCCAAGTTATTTAGTCCATTTAAGATGAATTTATTGATCTCAATGGGACTTCTTTTTATGATATATTTGAGCAAACTATCCTTCGTGAAGCATGTCAAACATCAAGCATACGATTTTTCATATGCCATTTGACCTGCTTCTAATCATGCCTCATTCTTTGCATGTACACGCATTATCATTTATTCATAGTTTGTTTCATATTCAAGTGCATGCTCAAAACTTTTAGCCTCATTGATGTTAAGTTTTTAATGAGTTATATTCATAATATATTGTCTACTTGAATATATGAAGAATTATATGAATTTACCTCTTGAAATGTTTAGCTTTCTAATTCTCATTGCATTTGATATTTTACGTCCTAAAAGATTAATTAAGTTATGGAAGTTTACCCAATTGCAAAAGAGATGGATCCTCCTTTGCAATTATTAATTTTCATAGGAATAGTTCTAGCTCAAGTGACTCCATCTCTTTGGTAGAAAAAAAGTTGGCTCCTTAGAAGCCTTTACTGAGTTTCTAACTCTTCATAGAAGAGTTTTTTAGGGTCTAGAGAATTGATGTAACATAGTTCATACAACAACAACAACAAGCCTTTATCCCATCAAGTGGGGTCGGCTACATGAATCATTTTTCTCCATTACATCCTATTGAGTGTCATACATTCATTTAATTCTATAAATTAGCATCATTTTAATATAATATGCCCAAGTCTTTTTAGATCTACCTCTGTTTTTCTTAACATAAGTCGAATCTAAAACATCTACACTCATCACATGGTCGACTTTTAATGTGACCAAACTTCTAAGACGACTCTCTCTAATTTTGCCCGCCACAGGAGCTACACTAACTCCATCACGGATATATTCATTTCGCATTATCTCTAAGTGTAAAGGCACTCATCCACCTAAGCATTGTCATCTCGGCAACGCTTAGCTTAGTTTTATGCTTCTCTTTTAAAGTCCAACATTATGTGTCATAGAGCATTGCAAGGCTCACCACCATCTTATAAAATTTTCCTTTCAATCTAAGGAGAACTTTTCTATCACACAATTGGCCCGAAGCATTCCTCCAATTCAACCAACCAACTTAAATTGTACTCATAACATCCCCCCCATCAATATCACCATCACGAACAATAGACCTGAGATATCTAAAGCGTTCACACCTTTTAATAATTTGATCACCCATAGTTACAACTGTCACTAGAGCTACTGCTACTAACATTACATTCCATGTATTCAGTTTTAGTTCTACTCAAGCGAAGACCTTTAGACTCCAATTAGACCTCCATAATTCAATTTTTCCTTAGCTTTTTCTCTAGTCTTATCCACAAGAAGAGTATCATCAGCGAAAGGCACATACCAAGGTACATCCTCCTGTAAATGTCAAGTAAGAGCATCCATAACTAAAGCAAAAATATGTGTGCTTAAAGTCGATCTCTGATGTAATCCGACTGAAATAGGGAAATAATTGGTCAATCCTCATGTTCGAACAAAAGTAACAGCTCTAGTATATATATCTTCAATGACTTGACTATAAGTTATATCAACGCCTTTCTTCTCTAGAACTCTCCAAAAGATCTCTTGGAACCTTATCGTAAGTTTGTTCTAAATCAATAAAAATCGTATGTAGATCCTCCTTATTCTCTCTGTACATCTCCACCAAACCTCTCAGTAAATGTATAGCTTTCATACTAGACCTACTCGGCATAAATCCAAACTGATTATGAGAAATCTTTGTAATACGTCTTAACCAAGGTTCAATTACCCTCTCCCATAATTTTAAAATATGAAACATCAACTTAATTCCACTATAATTTGCACACTCCTATGCATCCTCTCTATTCTTAAAAATGGGAACCAAAATACTCTTCCTCCCCTCCTCAGGCATCTTTTTAGTTATTAAAATAATATTAAAGAGTTTAATAAGTCAAGAAACTCTCAAATATCCTAAATATTTTCACACTTCAATTGTGATAACATAAGGTCCCACAAACTTGCCACCCTTAGATCTCTTTAAAGTCTCCTCAGCTTCCTTTTTACTAATACGACAATAAAAAATGAAATATTTATTATTATTAATGATATTAAGATCACTAAAATTGATTGTATTTCAGAAACTTCATTAAAAAATTTATCGAGATAACACTCGCCTATGTTGAATATTTGTTTCTAAGAAAAACACATTTTGATTTCCTTTTTTAATACACTTGTGTTAAATCATTACATTTCTTTTCTCTTTATTTGACTAGTTTATACATATATTTTTACCCTCTTTAATATCTAATCTATTATAAATATCATTTTTAAAATTATAAAATATTTATTATTTCCATTTTTATTTTATTAAATTAATATGATGATTAAAATGATGTAACAATATATCATTAACCACACAAAAGGTGATCATACAGACTAGCAAATTCTAGTCCAAGCAAGCAAAGTCATTGTCAAAATCATTGACAAATCAACATGACCAGTCAAGGCCAACTCTCCTTCGCAAGTTTACATTTTGATCTCTTGATGTGTGCATGAAGAGTTGTAACGTGTCTTTTAAAGGTTTCAATTGAATGCTAACACTTGAAGAATTCTACCAGAAGATATATCCCTTTGGGCCAATCCTCTTTGTTGTTATGTCTTTTGGTTTTTTTTATATCCAATGTATTCAAACGTTGATCATATGCATAAACAGAACATGTAATATTAGATTATTATGATTTGATTTTTTTTTTTTTAATGTTTATACTTTCGGAAGTGGCTTGATTGAAATCTTTAAATCATTTTGAAAATTTGTATCTTTTTGGAATTAGCTTGGTGGCTATTTCCTTGAAGTTGGCTTGGTAACTCTAGTATATCCTCTTGCTTTAGTGAGGTTGGGTTTATTTATATTTATATTTTTTTCAATTTTGTTTTCTATTTTTCCTTCATTTGCACACCTTTTATGTTTCAGAATTATCCATCTTCATGTAAAGGAAGTCTATTTCTTTGTAAGCTTCTTCAAAACATTTCAAAATCTATCCTCCTACCTTCCCACCCACCTCTATGCACCTCGAGACCTCATTGTAACCCCAAAACCTCATCCCAATCACCTGCCACATCCTATAGACTCATCATAGTGAATCCCTCATCACTATAATGCATCTCCATGATTCTGTTACTGTGATATTTTTCTTGCTAACGAGTTTCATATATTTCCATTTTGCATTTTCATATTGCGTTTGTATCACTTTTTTCATTTGCATTTTCTTAGCCCACATTCTTCTCCGTCATTTGGTATTATAGCAAGATTTCCCCAAAGGCGACATCAAAGTGGACAAACTAACTAGTGATAGCTTTCTCACAAAGTTATGTTGTAAATGACCCAATACTGAATGAAATACAATATTTCAAATTCATGGTATGCAAATTAATTACATTGATTGGATGGGATAATGAAAAGACAAGGCAGTATCTATGGTATTCACTCTCCTAATCTATTAACAATTATTTATCCAATTTCGGATTATGTTAGAAACAGAGAAACCATAGTGCACCTTTA
>JXCR01108879.1:128302-231902 GCA_002079205.1 Phalaenopsis hybrid cultivar | reverse complement strand
TTTTCATAAGCAACAAATAGGTGCAAAGAATTACTTAAGATGCAATTAGAAGCCTGCAGCCCCATTACGCAGTCACATCCACCACCATGCTTTGCAACAGAACTGTCGCATTTCACTTTGATAAAATAATAGCAAACAATTTAGGTTATATTACCACATCTCTATATTCAAATAAACAACTTCAAGCAGTTGGAACACCAAAAGTCTAATCAATTCCTAAAATGCAGGGAATGTGACTTAATGTGACAAAACACCTCTAAAGATAAGAAATTGACATCAATGCAGTATTACGCCTGCATGTCAAAGATAATCAATGCTGCTAAAGAACAGTATCCTTCTGAATATCTCATGAAAAACGGCATTATTATTCGAAATTGCCCATCTTTATCAAACAAGGCACTCTGTTATTCTATGAAACCAACCTGAGTACCTATAGATAGATTATTAACAATAAATAATTTGCAAATCACCATATGATTTAAATACTATTTATACAAGTATAAACAGATGGGTATGATTTAGAGCTGTGTACAAAATCTAGATTTAGTTTATCATTTTAACTACCATCCTTGATCAAATCCCATGACCAAAATCGCCTTTTCCACTGCCCACCTCATTCTCAGTGTTTCAATGAAAAAAAAAAAAACAAAAATAAGGCAACCATTAGGCATCAGTAAAACAGAAAATCCAGAAACTTACTCTATGAGGCGGAGTATTGCCAAATGTAGTCCTCACATGCTGATAGTCTGTTCTTTTTGTTACATCAAATCTTGAAGGCCACCTGAAATATTACATAGAAATATTAGTTGAGCAGCCAATAAAATTTGTATTACATTTGTTTTCCTNGCCACAGAAGCTACACCAACCCCACGAATATATTCATTTCGCATTGTTTCTAAGTGTAAAGGCACTCATCCACCTAAGCATTGTCATCTCGGCAACGCTTAACTTAGTTTTATGCTTCTCTTTTAAAGTCCAACATTCTGTGTCATAGAGCATTGCAAGGCTCACCACCATCTTATAAAATTTTCCTTTCAATCTAAACAGAACTTTTCTATCACACAATTGGCCCGAAGCATTCCTCCAATTCAACCAACCAACTTAAATTCTACTCATAACTTTCCCATCTATATCACCATCACTTTAAACAATAGGCCCAAGATATCTAAAGCGTTCACACTTTTTAATAATTTAATCACCCATAGTTACAATTGTTACTAGAGCTACTACTACTAACATTACATTCCATGTATTCAGTTTTAGTTCTACTCAAGTGAAGGCCTTTAGACTCCAATTAGACCTCCATAATTCAATTTTTCCTTAGCTTTTTCTCTAGTCTTATCCACAAGAAGAGTATCATCGGCGAAAAACACATACAAAGGTACATCCTCCTGTAAATGTCCAGTAAGAGCATCCATAACTAAAGCAAAAAGATATGTGCTTAAAGCCAATCTCTGATGTAATCCGACTGAAATAGGAAAATAATTGGTCAATCCTCCTTCTGTAAGAACAAAAGCAACAGCTCTAGTATATATATCTTTAATGACTTGACTATAAGTTATATCAACACCTTTCTTCTCTAGAACTCTCCAAAAGATATCCCTTGGAACCTTATCGTAAGTTTGTTCTAAATCAATAAAAATTGTATGTAGATCCTCCTTATTTACTCTGTACTTCTCCACCAAACCTCTCAGTAAATGTATAGCTTTCATACTAGACCTACTCGGCATTAAAAAATTTATCAAGATAACACTCGCCTATGTTGAATATTTTTTTCTAAGAAAAACACCTTTTGATTTCCATCTTTAATACATTTTACTTGTGTTAAATCATTACATTTCTTTTCTCTTTATTTGACTAGTTTATACATATATTTCTACCCTCTTTAATATATAATCTATTATAAATATCATTTTTAAAATTATAAAATAGTTATTAGTTTCATTTTTATTTTATTAAATTAATATGATGATTAAAATGATGTAACAATATATCATTAACCACACAAAAGGTGATCATGCAAACTAGCAAATTCTAGTCCAAGCAAGCAAAGTCATTGTCAAAATCATTGACACATCAACATGACCAGTCAAGGCCAACTCTCTTTCGCAAGATTCCATTTTGATGTCTTGATGTGTGCATGAAGAGTTGTAACGTGTCTTTTAAAGGTTCCAATTGAATGATAACACTTGAAGAATCCTACCAGAAGATATATCCCTTTGGGCCAATCCTCTCTATTGTTATGTCTTTTGGTTTTTTTAATATCCAATGTATTCAAACGTTGATTATATGCATAAACACAACATGTATATTAGATTATTATGAATTGATTTTTTTTTTAAATGTTTATACTTTCGGAAGTGGCTTGATTGAAATCTTTAAATCATTTTGAAATTTTGTATCCTTTTGGAATTAGCTTGGTGGCAATTTCCTTGAAGTTGGCTTGGTAACTCTAGTATATCCTCTTGCTTTAGTGAGGTTGGGTTTATTTATATTTATATTTATATTTTTTTCAATTTTGTTTACTATTTTTCCTTCATTTGCAAACTTTTTATGTTTCAGAATTATCCATCTCAATCACGTCACGCCGTGTAAAGGAAGTCGATTTCTTTGTAAGCTTCTTCAAAACATTTCAAAATCTATCCTCCTGCCTTCCCACCCACCTCTATGCACCTCGAGACCTCATTGTAACCCCAAAACCTCATCCCAATCACCTGCCACATCCTATAGACTCATCATAGTGAATCCCTCATCACTATAATGCATCTCCATGATTCTGTTACTGTGATATTTTTCTTGCTAACGAGTCTAACGATTTTCATATATTTCCATTTTGCATTTTCATATTGCGTTTGTATCACTTTTTTCATTTGCATTTTTCTTAGCCCACATTCTTCTCCTTCATTTGGTATTATAGCAAGATTCCCCAAAGGCGACATCAAAGTGGACAAACTAACTAGTGATAGCTTTCTCACAAAGTTATGTTGTAAATGACCCAATACTGAATGAAATACAATATTTCAAATTCATGGTATGCAAATTAATTACATTGATTGGATGGGATAATGAAAAGACAAGGCAGTATCTATGGTATTCACTCTCCTAATCTATTAACAATTATTTATCCAATTTCGGATTATGTTAGAAACAGAGAAACCATAGTGCACCTTTACGGTTTGAATAAACAGTCTGGCATTAGAATGCTTACCCCTTTCTGATCACTTGCAGTAGATGGCAGCAACCGACAGACTTCTCTCTGCAGCATATATTAAACAAGTAACTCAGCAGAAAATAATGCAGACAAACAACAACAATAAAAATAGCACAAAAGGAATGATGACAACTCCTGAAAAATTATCAGATAAAAAACCAAGGATTTATCCACAAATATTTACAACATCAGCTAAAATTATATCGAGATATGAATTGAGGAATGAACTTTTTATCTGAGGAATATACAGGACTGGGGAATATTGGCCAGAGCCGCACAACACAATGTGGGATGGTAGAAATTCCATCATAGATGGACGCATAAGCACATAACTGCAACTTTTTAGCCAAGATGATAATATACAGGGCTGACAGCAGCCAACCAAAAAAGGTCCATCAAATTTTCCACACAAAAGGATATCTCAAGGGAAAAAGAAAATGATAATTATATCAACTAAATATTAAGTCCACAAAATGTGTGCTAAAAATCTTATCAACTTTGATGCAAACTAATTTCATTTTTATGGCCTAATTAATTATTCTTAATCATTGCAAATTTTATGCTTTCACAAATTTTTATTATCATTTGGAACAAACGAAGCATACTTTCTCATTTTTCTTGAAAAAAGATTAATCTTTATTTAAATTAANGCCAAGTCTTGGCTTGATGAGTCTAATCTCCCTCAAAGTTCTAATCTTAAGTGACAACAGTTTTGTTTTTTTGTTGTTCTCTAACCGACAAATGAGGCTCTTCACTGTGACCATGACTTGTTGAGTGAGAGAAAAGACAATAACTTGGCCATATCTCAGCTTGTTGAGTCTGACCTCCGTTTGAGTCTTAGACTTGAGCAGAAGGTGATATATACATCAACATAACTGGCTAAATCTTTTAGATTTTCATAAATTTTCTCACTTAAAATTTGAATTATAAGAAAGCTTTAAAGAACCTCTGATATTTAGAATCATCTTATAAGTTGATATCACGCCAAATCTGTCTTTGATCGTTTTACTTTCATGAATCTTGAGCTATCAGAGTAGATGGAAGATAGTAGCTTCCTGATTGGTACTTGTTGGTCTCAATCACCATAAATTCTTAACACATTATCTTCATTAAGTCATTTCTTTGACAATTTTGAAGATCTTGTGTGCTTTAGCAAACAAAGTTTTAGGCTGGTTATTTTTAGAAAGAATGATTTAGTATTGTTAAGCTCTAAAAGGAATTTTCATTGTCACGAGTAGGCTATTCATTTTAACCCATTTAGACTTCTGAATTGGTTGCGGGTATGAATACTCACATCTGTGACTACAGCTTATTGAACAATCGATTTCTAGAGTTGTAGTTGTTGAGCTCTCAGTTCAATATTTTACGTTCTTTTTTGCCTTCTACATGGTTTTATTCTTGATGAAGAAGCTTCAACATCGTCTCTTCTTGATGCAAAAAGTCGAATATCCAAATAGTTATATTCGTAAGAACCAATAAAATCTTCTGTCTAATTATAGTTTTCTTCGTAACTGGGACTTTTTTTTAATTGTGGCTTGAGATGAATGTGCTAGTACCTTAACATACTGAACTACTTTGATGTTGCTCTAAACAGATATAATAATGACCATAGCGACAACGATGAGAATCTCCAAACCATCAAACTAGATATTAGCCATGAATAGTGGGATTCTTCATAAGAGAGTGTTCTTATCTTTTGTGAGCCAGATAAAACATTAGGGTGCCAATCAAAGTGATATTTGCTAGTAGTAATATCTTCTTCTGAAATTCGGTCTTGCTGATTTTCTTTTCATTGACATTCTTGTGGTTCAACATTATATGTCATATCCCTCAACTCATTAACACAAAATTTCATCATGAGATAGTGATCTTCATGTATGCATGCTATTTTGTTGGGACCTTTCGATAGTAGATTCTCAAATTAAGATCCAAGGTTCATACTTGATGCTTACTAGACAAAATTTCTGCTTTTATTGGGACTTTTGAATAGTAAATTCCCATACTAAGATCCAAGCCATACTTCGATGCTTACCAAACAATCTATTTTTCTGTTGGGACCTTTTAGCAGTGAATTTCTGGGCTAAGATTCATGGGTTATATCTCGTTGTTAACCAGACAAATTTCATTTTTCTATTGGGACCTTTTGGCAATTCTTTTAGATTGAGATCCAATTGTCATACTCCAATGTTCACCGAACAAAGTTTATTTTTTAATGGGGTGTTTCAATGACATATTCCTGAATTGAAATCCACAGGACATGCTCTAATGCTCACCATATATAATTTACTCAAGCTTTAAGTGATTGCAATATTTGAAAGCAATTCTATCTTTTTATTTCTCTTGCTAATTTAAGCTGCTATTATGGTAAAGAGATGATTACACAGTGATGGAAAGTGAACCTTCTCTAGCAGATTCAACAGAAATCTGTGAGCACTAAAAATTTGACGACTCCCCGGACTCTCTATTTTGTTGTTTCATTGAGAGAGCATTGAGGTTTAAATTTTTAGAAGGTATAATAGATCATAGATAAGACACTATCGAAAGATTTGGCCCTCATTTTGTGAGAAATTTTTGATTTGGGGTTTGAGGTTTTCTATAGGTGCAAGCTCTTATAGTTACTCATTCTGTTAACATAAGAGCACTTTTGATTAAGGCTAGTCATTGAGAAATGATATTAAACAGTAACAACAACATATAATTTAAGTTGTAAAATTTGTCATTTGGAGCTTAAAACAAATGGTTGGGCAAATGATGACGAACACGATCAAGATCCCATGGTCTTGTAATCTCTAGTGATTGTGGTCTTGATTTACTTAGTTATATAAGGTGGTCGACCCAACCTGACAGAATGATTACTTATAAATTTAATATATGTCTAATTATCAATATATTAATAGCACTTTTAATTAAATTAGAATTTTGATAATATAATCAAGAGAGGTGGTCGAGAAAGGAGCAGACAAATAAAATCAATTGAGGCAAGTTCTACTTATATCTTTTAATTTGGAAGATATATTAATACCTAAAATAAGATGTAATTGAAAAATACTTACCTTTGAGTAAGAGAAATCATGAAGTGATAAAATAATATGTTTAGCCTTTTTGGTCACTAAATAGAGGACATAAAAAATTAAGTGGCTACAAGAATTATTAAAAGGGTTAGGTGAGTTCTTATACTTTTAAATTATAGTAATATTGATTTGTTCTGTGTTGATTCGCTCTGTGACTTGCTTAGATAGATTTCATTGGCTATTCATGTCATTTGGATCATATAGTGTATGTCATTAATATTTGCATGTTATTCAAATGCATAGTTCAAGTTATTGAATGACATGATAAAAATGAGATATATTATTTGGATTGCTTGCGTGTGCATTTTGGCTATGATTTAGCACATTTTTTGGCTACTAACGGGGGAACGCTAAGATAGTCGTGCACGTAAATGGAAAAGAAATTGATAAGTAGTACATTTTCTTACAGTGCTCTTATGAAGGTTGTATATTATTAAAAATGATATTGATATGTAAATTATATAATAAGACAGTGAATATTTAAAATCACATTGAATGATTATATTAGATGGTACAAATCGTTAAACACCCTTATATTTTTATACTATTTAGTTGACTTGCATATTGTATTTCTCTTCAATAAATTATTTTAGTTTAAGAGTATAAGTATTCACCAGCTTTATTTAGATAAATGTTATTTTAACTAAATTTTCAGGTTTAATTAATTTATTAAAAAATGAGCGATAGACGAGAATGTTTATAGTCGTCGGGGACAACCAGAGCTGATGTAAAATTTAATTGCATTGCCTTAATTCATTTTTTCTAAGTGGCTCTTTCATTATTAAAATATTATTTATAGAAATGTAATGTTTTCACCGTCCGACTGTTTGTACCTACCTTGTTTAAGTCGAATCCCAGGTCGTGTCATGATAAAAGATAAAAATTTAATGTTTTTATCGTTCAACCTTCTGTCTTCGCCCCCATTCCAGATTATGACAAGTACTTGGATAGGAGGAGATTGACTCCATTTTGACATCCATAATAGAGAGTGATGGAGTTGCGGGGTTTGGGAGTAGCGTGCAGGATGTGTTGCTACTAAATCACAGATCCATGAGACATTCTTATTTTGTTTTTTAGTTTACTAGTGATTTTTATCCGTCTTTGTATGAAAAAAATAAACAAAAAGTTGTTTGTGATGTTTTTGAGTTTAGCAAGCCCTAGGAGCTCTTATATCAGCTCTAGGAGGTAAAGTTCTTATATTTTTTATTTGATACATTTTGAGATTTCAGGATCTTGTTCTAAAAGTTCAATGAATGGTTTTCGATATTTTGTAACTTGTTTAATTATTTTTATCGTGTTACTTAATTGTATCCGATGAAAAATAAGGATGATGTGTTCGTTTGTTTAATGATTTCGATAAGGCAATCCAGACTCAATATGGTGCAGTAGTGAAGGTATTTATGTCTGCATTTGGGGAATACTTGTCAGACTAAGTGGTACAACATCAAACCACATAACCATATACACTAGTGCAAAATGAAGTGGCAGAGAGGAATAGTAGGCATATTCTAGAGGTAGCTTGAAGCATGATGGTTGCGATGAATGTCCTAGACACTTGTGAGGGCAAAAAATTTTGACAGATGCTTAATTGATTAACAAGATATCCTCGAAAGTGTTGGATTGGAGTTGTCCTTATCATATCATGAAAGGAGATAATAGTGAGATACTCCCATTGAAAATATTTGACTGTGTATGTTTTGTGAAGGACAACGTAACATCAATAGGGAAGCAAGATCCCATAGCTGTAAAATCTGCTTTTGTGGATTATTTTGCCACCCATAAGAGATATGTTTGTGGGTGCTCGATAGAGAAAAGACTGTTTATGAGCATGAATGTGCTCTTTAGAGAATTTGAACCGTACTACACCCTGAAGGTGATCTCGCCCTTTGATGGCTCGCCAGATATTGGAGGTATGAAGCAAGAATGGGTAAGTAGTGATGGTGAGATTGATTCATGTAGAAGCGATGCCTTGTCATGTGATGAGGGATGAATTCATTAAGGAGACAAAAAATGAGGAGGTAGTATCCGGAGGTGGTGGGACTTAATGCTGAAGGGGAGCTAAAATTGTATATTATTAGAACGAAGCATAATGAGGGAATAGTGTCTGCCGTGGTTCTTGTCCTAGTCCACCCCAACTCTTGAGCCACCTACTCCATCTACCTCCAACTCAAAATGCATTAGTGATATGATTCTTATTCTCTTTACTTCCAACCCCATGAATTTAAGGAAGACCTTTCACAACAATGTTGGACATCCTCCTTGTCATTTTCGGTGAGAACATGACATTGCTCTGTTTATTTCATACACTAACATATCACATGTACATCAAGCATTTGTTACATTTTTGTCACTTTCTTTATACCCAAGTCTTGACAGGTAGCCTAGGAGAATCCTAAGTGGAAAGCGACCATGATGAAGAGCTTGGGGTTCTTGATGAAAAATAAACATGGGAGAAAGTATCATTACGAGGGAAAATAATAGTTGGGTGCAAGTGAATCTTCACAATAAAATAAAATCCATAAGGAAAAGTGGAGCATTCTAAGGCACGATTGGTGGTGAAATAGTACAATCAGACGTATGAAATTGGCTATGATGAGATCTTTGCACTAATAGTGAGCTGAGTATGGTGAGGACGCTAATTTCTCTAACATTCAATGATGGGTTGAAGTTACACAAACTTGATATGAAGAATGTGTTCCTTCATGGTAAATTACTAGAGTAGGTGTATATGGAGATACTACTAGGATTCAGTACAAGTTGGACAGTAGGCCAAGAGTGCGGGCTCAAGAAGTCACTTTATGGCTTAAAGCAGTCTTCTAGAGGTTGTTTTAACGAGCTTAGAAAAGCTATGATGGGCATGTGATATCAAGAGATCAATGCAACCATTTGGTTTTTTTTGTTGAAATGGAGGTCACACTACTATACTTGTTGTGTATGTTTATGAATTGATTATCACTAGGGATGATGGACAGAGATTGCTTAACTAAATGTAAGTTTGGGCAAAGATTTTAAATTGAAGGACAGTGGACAACTCATATACTTCTTTGGGAATGAGGTGGGTCGTGGACTAGAGAGAATATTCTTGTTTCAGAGTATGTATTAGATCTTAATGAAACATGCATGCTGGGATGCAAGCTTGCAGCCTCTCTATTTGATCAGAAGACCAAACTGAGTGCAGAGGTAAGAGAGTCAGTTGATCGTGAGAGGTACCAGAGGTTGATGGACCGTCCGATCTATCTTAGTCACACTCGTCCCAACATCTTATTTGTAGTGAGCATGATGAGCTCTACATGCATGATAAAAAAAAAAGGGTCATATGAACATAGTATATCAAATTCTATGGTATCTGAAGATTACTCCAGGGAAAGGGATCATCCACATGGAAAATGGGCATGTAGGCATTGAGGGTTTTTTTGACTCTAGTTGGGCAAGTTGTGCAATTGACAAGTCCGCATCATGGTATTGCATGTTCGTAGGGGGTAGTTTAGTCACATAGAAGACCAAGAAACAGTCAATAGTAGAGAGGTCAACAACATAGGCAGAATACAGGGTCACGATCTTAGGAGTTGTCGAGATGATGTAGCTGAGAACCTTGTTGGTAGAGCTCAAGATGGACCAAGGAGCTCAAATGAAGTTATGGTGTGACAACAAGTCAGTAATGAACATTGCCAACAACTCGGTGTAACACAATAGAACTAAATATGTGGATATTGATATGTTCTTCATCAAGGAAAAGTTGAATAACAAACTACTGGAGCTAGGTCATGTAGATGTTGGAGAGCAAGTGGTTGACTACCTCATTAAATGATTTAGCTCATTAGATTTGTCTAGATTATCTGATGAAATAGACTTAGTGCTTTTGCCCATCTTGAGGGGAAGTGTTGAGATTTATATTCATTTGAGGGCAATATTGCTTAATAGGGTTTTATTTTAAGATAGTTGTAATGCTCTATAAGAGCTCAAGTCATTAATGAATAGAATCAATTTTTTTGAGCAATTTATTTCTTTTGTTAAAAATAAGTGTATTAGTTCTAACCATGGGTATTAATAAGCATAGCATAATATAGTGCACTGCATTACAAGTGACAAGGATTAAGGGTTCTTGGAATACATGCTTAGGACTGCTTATTGAGTCTAGGTTTATTTGAATTTAGTTTGTTCCTTAATCTTAGGAGTTAGTTGCTATTTTTTCTTAAATTTTGTTTCTTGTTACTTTCTTGGCTAATTTTTAGGCCTTTTCTTGGAAGTTTGTTATTAGCTCCAAGTTTAAAATATTATAAGGCTACACAAAAGGTGTGATTCTGATTTCCCTTCAATCTACAACAACAAATTTTTGTTTTTCTCCTCTTTTTCATTTCAAGAAACCAACAAGGGCACAATGATGATTTAAGATCCCTTTCGAATTGCTTAAAATTTAACATGACTCGTTTTTGTTTGGAACATGATTTTACTCCAAACAACGAAAAATTATGATAAGCTAAATCTTGTTCAAACTATAGTTGGCTATTAACATCATAACGATGGGATGATATAATTTGGTATGTATTAAGTGACGGTTCTACTAGTTGATACAAAATGAAGTTGGATCATTCAGATTTGCATAAAATGGCCATTTCTTTTTATCGAAGGAATCCTTTCATTCAAAATGCCCATACTAGTTGGGTTTGTGAGGCTGCATCCACTTTTATTTGCCTTATATGTGATTGAAAATTTGAAAATGAGATTCATCCTACTACAATTTTTGTCTATTACTGGAATGATAATTATAAAGTAGATTCCATGAAAACCAGGTTGCTTGCGGAGGCACTAACAAAAAACTAACACTTATCGGTATTTATGATGACCCATGTTGTGAAATAAAGTACAAGCTTCCCTATTTTCCGTAAAAGTACAAGTTTCAACCAATGATGATGTCTATAATCTCTGGCTAAACGAATTGTTCAACCCTTTTAATTTTTATGACTTGGCCCTATTATATATGTTTAAGTTTATAAAAATAAAATTTTTTGAATACAATAAATTTACCGGAATAAAATTTTTATAAAAGAGAATATATTGTTAATATATTTTAAGTTAGATTGAAATAAAAAAAGGAATAAATATTTCCATGGGATTATAACATAATATTATATGATCAAATAATTGATTTTATCAACTAATCTACAAAAGCATAAATTTTGCTCCTAAGGTGACAATTCTATTACGTGCCATTTTAGCATGGTGAGGGTTACTAATTGAAGAGAGTTGGGATTAGTTTATTTGTAACATTCTTACATGAATAAGTAATGACACTATATACTGTATACGTGGCGAAATTGCATCTTAGATTATATGTAAATGGATGTTGAATTAGATAGGACAGTCATGCCTTATTCTATTAGAAAGTTTAAAACTTTTGTTTAATGGGATTTTGACATTGTTACCTTCAGAAAATATTAATCTCCTATTTGGCAGACAGATGTAGCAGCATCTCATGGGAATGACTTTGGAGCCAATTCTTCAACAGAAGGAAGCTTTTTTGAATATCTGACTTCTTCACACTTCTATAGGAATACGAAGGTTTTTATCCTTGGAGAAAATTTAAATGCATTCTGTTAAATGCTCCATGATTTATTTGTGTTGTGTCCAACTTGACTATATATATTCTTTCCACAGGTTCAGGACATTTCAGGGTCATTCCGCTGGGCTCCTTTTCTAGCGTTACAGAAAGAAGACTCATTTCTTACCATGCTTTTGCTACTATCAAAATATAGGATGAAGAGTCTTCCTGTTGTTGATCTGGGTGAAGGAAAAATTGAAAACATCATCACTCAGTCTGCTGTTGTTCATATGCTGGCAGAATGTGTTGATCTTCACTGGTTTAAGAACTGGGGAAATAAGAAACTCTTTGAACTTGGTCTTCCTATCATTAAACCAGAAAAAATGGTTAAGGTGCTTAACTTCCACTTTTTTTTTCATGGATTTAATTTATAAGCTTCTCTTGAATCTAATATGCTATTTGAATGATCGCTTTTACCTATTTTAGGCTTCTGCATTTGTTTAATCAATGCCATATAATTGTTATTGGATACTAAAAGGGAGGTTTCAACAAAATAATGAAAACGGGTCTTTAGTACCTGAGAAATTGATAATTCTGTAAGATCGAATGGGAGATAGGAATGAAATGTTCATGCGGGCTTTTGGTCCATAAGCGGAAAAACATTTCAAAGTTATTTGTCTGTAGATTTTTTAAGATATATTTGATTGATGGTTGTTGGGATGAAGTGGTTATTGAAACTATGACAATTTTCAAGATGCTATGCTTGGAGTTCATGATGATGATAATGCTTAAGAAGTTTAAGAAACTCTTAGTTCTTTAAAGGGTACATGGCATTTGCTTTCTTAGTATTTAGTCAACCTTTGTTGGACTAATCTTTGTTATGCCAATGAATATGATACTGTACTTTTTGAGTTTTATTTATCCTCCAATGTAATATGCTCCGATACAAATAGCATAGTGAGGAAAATAACAACAATAAATGAGATAGCCAGATAACTTCGAATTTTGCTTAAAAATTTAAAAGTTGATTAGGGGAAGAAGAAGGCAATTTTACGGTACGCACAATTTCCTAAATTCATTGGGGAATGGTGAAGCCATAGCTTAATTTATTTATTTTTTTATTTTGCCCTATTCTCCCAAGTGGTGAGTATTTATAGAATAGCTGTATTCATAGAATATAAAGACTAATGACTCATTAAATAAGTAATAACCACCTAATAGGTACTAACTGCTTGTGAACTACCAAGGCCTATAATGATCTGTTAACTCAATCCCAACTATTTATTACAATTTTAACCTTAACATTACTCACCCCTCCAAAATGAACTTGTCCTTAAGTTCAAGCAAATCACCAGAAAATAGTCAAAACGATCAGATCGGAACAAATGTACTGATATATAGGCTACCAAGCCCAAGGATAAACTTTTGTTAAATGTTAGACTTCATGACAAGTTGGAATCTATGCTAGATTTTACTTAAATAAAGAAAGGACTGGTTATATGATTATATNGAGCTGTGTACAAAATCTAGATTTAGTTTATCATTTTAACTACCATCCTTGATCAAATCCCATGACCAAAATCGCCTTTTCCACTGCCCACCTCATTCTCAGTGTTTCAATGAAAAAAAAAAAAACAAAAATAAGGCAACCATTAGGCATCAGTAAAACAGAAAATCCAGAAACTTACTCTATGAGGCGGAGTATTGCCAAATGTAGTCCTCACATGCTGATAGTCTGTTCTTTTTGTTACATCAAATCTTGAAGGCCACCTGAAATATTACATAGAAATATTAGTTGAGCAGCCAATAAAATTTGTATTACATTTGTTTTCCTTGATACAATATCTATTTCTTACTCTGCAGGTTCAGGCGTAGCATTTAAATATTTGCAAGCAAGAGAAACTTCCCTGGTTGCATATAATGAGCAGTAGTGAACCCCACTTTTAGAAAGAGTGCCTTGCCACTGATGTTGTAAAGCTGATTTTCCAGATCGTAATTTGGTAGTTTCGTGAATTGGTTGAGAAATTGGTGGAGGGGAAGTTGGAGGAGGAGGAATCAGAGGAGGCTGAGAAGGAGGCGGTGGTGGTGGGGAAGAAGGTAATGAAGGTGGGGCATCAGGTGGTGGTGGAGGTGGTGGCATTGAAGGTGGCAAATATGGCGTGTTGACTACTTGGTCAAATCTTTGAATAGAACCAGCAGGGGGGATTTGAGAGAGTGGAGTTATTGAAGAGGGTATAAAGGGAAGAGGTGTTTGAGAACTAAGATGTCGCCTATCCTGGGGAAGCATATAGGAAGGGTTATGAGAAGGATTGTCCCAGGTAGTATTTGAGCTATAGAAAGGGCGAATAGAAGAAGAAGAATGTATTGGCGGGGGTATCATAGATCCACTATGAACATATGGCATAATTCCATGGCTTAATGGTTGTGGTCCACTCTCTGACTTTTTGTATGGCCAAACTGGCTCAGCAGTGCGTGAAGATGTTGGAGTTTCTAAAATTCACAAGAAAAATATGTTAAGTTACTGTAGAAAAATTAAGTGAAATAGTTATTCATAGCAAGTTATTCTAACCTGATGATGAAAAATCCATGGGCACAATATTACCAAAATCTTCAGCTTTCCTAGATACCACATCCATCTCTTTGACACTCAAATCGGATTGCAGTTCATGGCCCTTCAATACTGCGGTGTCGGATTTACCAACCTTGAGCTTTGGAGATGCCAGTTCATGTATTACAATCCCTGGCTTAGCAGTTAAATAACTGGAACGTGAGGCTCGAGCAATAGTATCCCCAGGAGTTGGAGGATCAGCATGAGAAGAAAAATACCCTGCAACCTTTGAGCTTCCCGAAGTAGACTGGCACTCTTCGTGATATGAAGCAGTCCCTATGTCTCTGCATGCAGGATCAGATTTCAAAAGAAAAGAAATTATTGTTAAATAGAATTGGTCAATCTGTTAAACAATGCAGAAAAGCATGTATATTATCAGCATGGCCTTATCACCACTATTTGTGGTCAGATTTAGAAACCTCCTTTATTTGCCCTGAAAAGTGGTGCATGAGGTGTTAAGCTCATTTTCCAAAAACATCTTCTTACATAGAACCATCTAAGTTACTTTAGGTTTACCCCATTTTGTCCTTAATCCTTTGACATTGATTTTTCTCTAGTTGTATAATTGGTGTATCTTCTATCTTCTGAGAATGCTCAAACAGCCTTGTCATATTCTACTAAGGGCCCGTTTGAGGCAGCTTATTCAAAACGCCGCCTCACTCTTAGGAAAACATGTTTCGGCAGCTTATCCAAAAACAACGTTGAGTTTTTACACTAAACACTGGCCGCATGTCGAACCCTGCGGGTCGCGTTTCAGGATAAACACAAGCTGCCCCAAACGCACCATAAGTCTTCAAAAAATACTACACGTGATTTTTATAATATACGTGTCTCACCCTCATAGTCAGCAACATCAATAATAGCAACAACAATATTATCCTTATCCCAAATATTTGTGGACAGTTAAATGTTTCTAAACTGTAAGTTTATCTTAAAAATCTTATTTTTATTACAGTCAACTTGTATATCAAGTACTTCTTTATTATCAAAAACTCAAATCCAAACCGCATAATTGACCTACTTAATTTTTATGAAATTTACCTTTAAACCATCATGTTATATTCTTGATGCACCCTTTATTGTCAAGCATCTATACATTATATTATATCATCATCTCTAACCTCGTCTTATTGTAAATAGATAAGATGTTTAAATATCACATCAATATATCACCATATCTTTTGCTAATATTTGTCGAAAAAAATTTTATCACCCAACAAAATTATATATAAGATACTCTATCATATTTTTTTCTAAAAAATGAATGGTCGAAGGCTATTATACGAGTCTCCAGCCACATTTAATGTGCCTAACAATTCGAGTACCGCCTCCTTAAGGCCAACTGTGCCAGAGGGAATTCAAACGCTCAACTTGAGGTGTCTAATCACGTGGATGCCAACCACAGGTCTGGGATACGCAGCAAATATAAGATACTCTATATCCTTGTTCTAGTAATCTTGTCATTATCTTTTAAACATTTTCTACATAAACCAACCTTTTCACTTGCTTCACTAAGGGTTCACTAGTGAAATTATGTCATCTACAAAAAGCATACACAAATATACCTTGCAATGTCTTCCATCCATACATACATACATACATACATACATACATACATACACTACACATATTACATATTGTTGATGACCAACAAGAAAACGTCTCTCAAACTTTTCTGCAGAAATCATAACCCAAATTAATAGTTTTTTTGAATAATCTACAGCATTAATTAATTTCTCATCCATTTTTTGCTTGAACTTCTTAGTTTATTAAAAGTGTAAAACAAGATGCTTTGGTTGTCATGGAATGTTTTTATGCCATTATACTTTTATCAATGGGAGTTTAAACAAAGTACTAACAGTTCTACAAAAGGGAATATATATATATATATATATATATATATATATATATATATATATATATATATATATATATATATATATATACACACATACATACAGTAGTTAAATTGCACGTGTAACATGTCTACACGAATAAACTTATAAAATTTAAATATAAAATAAAATATTAAACGGGAAAAAAATTATATCTATCATCAAAATTTATAATCAAGTGAAAATTCAATAAAAATATTAAAGATTGTTTTAAGAAAATAATTAATGAAATTTAGCTTTAATGAAATTTAAAAATCTTCACAGCACAAAAAGTTTTCAAAAATATTTATGATTAATCTAGCAAAGTTAATTTTACTGCATCAGTGGAAGGGAAGAAAAGGAAAAAAAAAACAGATAGTTCAACAAGTCTATAAAAGCAAAAAGGAAATGAAAAAATAAAGGTCGACACTGTAGAGTTGAGAAGTTGATGCATATCCAATCAAAAAGTGAGAATGAAATACAGATAAAAAGCATTGGACAAGCTTCATTGAGTGCACGTGAGCACATACACTCACAGAGGAAGGCATGAAAGCATGTACGGAAATACGGTCACGCAGACAAACGAACAAATAGGCGTACGAATAGACAGGTGCAAGTGCGGACGAACAGGCAAAAAAATAGACAGACGAGCGCCCGGAAGGACTGACGCCCAAACAAACGGGCATGAAGGATGGTAGCGTGTTGACCTCATTTTTAGTGAGGTCTTAGTCTCCTACTCTTAGAACCTAGTATCTAGCTCTAGGAGTTCTTATTGACCATCCTAGCGAACTAGCAATGGAGCCCACCTCCCGTAGAATTTCAAATCACTTCTTGACTCATTTTTGTAAAGAACTCCGCATGAGTGGTTCCAAGCACTCAACTTTTAGTTGCAAGGGCTAAGGACCAACATGTAGAAGGCCCGAAAATATGAGTGGTTCCAAGCACTCAACTTTTAGTTGCAAGGGCTAAGAACCAACATGTAGAGGGCCCGAAAATGAGTTCTTATAGGATCAAACAGCCTTAGGTGAACCCTTTGTGACTCGATTACTCGTGAACGCCGCAATTCACGCACTTACTGCACCACACACGACTTTGACTTGAATCGACTCGTCTGTCGGCGAACTTGTCTGGATGACCCCGGATGACGAAACGGACCGCACTGACGCGTCCGGAACATCAACTTCGGCTAGGAAGGACACGCATATTATTTTGGTTTCACGCGCGAGCGAGTAGCATGGATATCGATGCACTTTTTTATTAGCGGTACATAAGCCCGGGCTCAACCCAGGTTCGACGGGTTCGATTCAGGCTCGACTCAGGCTAAACGATTTCAATTTTCAAATTTCAAATTTCAAAATTAACCGCTTAATTCTACTTTAATAGGGTTTAATTGAGAGTTAGTATTTACCTAATAAAACCGCCAGGGAAGGAAAGCATTCAATAGCCCGCCTGATGCCCTGTAACGGACAATTTGAAAGCGTTTCAGGGAAGGAAAGCATTCCTCTGGTCAGCTCTCGGCAAAAAGAAATTCGCCCCCCGCTCCTCTGCACCAAAGCATTCGCCCCTCACCTGCTCCTTCCCCTCTCGGCACAGAAGTTCCTCGTTCGCCCTGCCTCCTCCTTCCCCACGCGCTCATCTCCTCCCTGCATTGAAACGCTCGCCTCCTCTCTGCTTCGATCCGGTACGCCTCTCACGACGAATCTGAGCCCACTCAATCATGCCTTGCATCGAGACCGCTCGATTCGTCCCCTTCTTCCTCGATCGCCTACCTCTACAGCTTCGTGAATAGCGATCTTCTTCCTCACACAGAAGCACCTGCTTCGTCTCCCCTCNTCAGTGGCCATGTACAGGGCTTGATTGGTAGCTCAAGGATACAAACAAGATCTGGGGATCAATTATCATGATACTGTTGACCTCATTTTAGTGAGGTTTTAGTCTCCTACTCTCAGAACCCATAATCTAGCTTTAGGAGTTCCTTGTTGATCATCCTAGTGGACTAGTAATGGAGCCCACCTCTCGTAGAACTTCAAACCGCTTCTTGACTCATTTTTGTGAAGAACTCGCATAAGTTGTTCCAAGCACTCAATTTCTAGTTGTAAGGGCTAAGGATCAACATGTAGAGGGTCCGAAAATGAGTTCCTATAGGATCAAATAGCTTTAGGTGAACCCTTTGTGACTCGATTACCCGTGAACTCCGCAATTCACGCACTCACTACACCACACACGACTTTGACTTGAATCGACTCGCCCGTCGGCGAACTTGTCTGGATGACTCCGGATGACGAAACGGACAGCACCGACGCGTCCGAAACGTCAACTTCGGCTAGGAGGACACCCATATCATTTTGGTTTCACGCGCAAGCGAGTAGCACGGATATCGATGCAATTTTTTATTAGCGGTACATGNCTTGACTCATTTTTGTGAAGAACTCGCATAAGTTGTTCCAAGCACTCAATTTCTAGTTGTAAGGGCTAAGGACCAACATGTAGAGGGCCCGAATATGAGTTCCTATAGGATCAAATAGCTTTAGGTGAACCCTTTGTGACTCAATTACCCGTGAACTCCGCAATTCACGCACTCACTACACCACACACGACTTTGACTTGAATCGACTCGCCCGTCGGCGAACTTGTCTGGATGACTCCGGATGACGAAACGGACAGCACCGACGCGTCCGAAACGTCAACTTCGGCTAGGAGGACACCCATATCATTTTGGTTTCACGCGCAAGCGAGTAGCACGGATATCGATGCAATTTTTTATTAGCGGTACATGGGCCCGGGCTCAACCCAGGTTCAACGGGTTCGATTCAGGCTAGACTCAGGCTAAACGATTTCAAATTTCAAAATTCAAAATTTACCGCTTAATTCTACTTTAATAANCACACGACTTTGACTTGAATCGACTCGCCCGTCGGCGAACTTGTCTGGATGACTCCGGATGACGAAACGGACCGCACCGACGCGTCTGAAACGTCAACTTCAGGTAGGAGGACACCCATATCATTTTGGTTTCACGCGCGAGCGAGTAGCACGGATATCGATGCACTTTTTTATTAGCGGTACATCGGCCCGGGCTCAACCCAGGTTCAACGGGTTCGATTCAGGCTAGACTCAGGCTAAACGATTTCAAATTTCAAATTTCAAAATTTACTGCTTAATTCTACTTTAAGAAGGTTTAATTGAGAGTTAGTATTTACCTAATAAAACCGCCAGGGAAGGAAAGCAATCAATAGCCCGTCTGATGCCTTGTAACGGACAATTTGAAAGCGTTTCAGGGAAGGAAAGCATTCCTCTGGTAAGCTCTCGGCAAAAAGAAATTCGCCCCCCCGCTCCTCTGCACAAAAGCATTGGCCCCTCACCTGCTCCTTCCCCTCTCGGCACAGTTCCTCGTTCGCTCTGCCTCCTCCTTCCCCACCCGCTCATCTCCTCCCTGCACTGAAACGCTCGCCTCCTCTCTACGTCAATCCCGCACGCTTGCTTCGACTCCATCTTCCTCTCACGAAAAATCCAAGCCCACTCAATCCTGCCTTGCATCGAGACCGCTCGATTCGTCCCCTTCTTCCTCGATCGCCTACCTCTACGACTTCTCGAATAACGATCTTCTTCCTCACGCAGAAGCACCTGCTTCGCCTCCCCTCTTGCGAACTCGCCTCCGCACCGAAGCTTCGCCTCTCCCATTCGGCTCTCTTCTCCTTTGCATCGAGACCACCGCTCGACAGAGGCTCTCGCTCCACCTCACCCTCTGCGATCCAAATTCGACTCCTTCCCCGCTCGCCTCCTCTATACCGAAAGCCTCACCTCACTCTCGCTCACCCTCGTCGGCTTCCTGCTCGCTTGCGACAGAATCTTCCTTGCTCTCGACAAATTCTGCTCGCATAGGAAACCCCTCGCTTCTTCCTAGAAGCTCCCGCTCGCTTCTCCTCTGTGCGACGGGACTCGTGCTCGACCGAACTCCCTCCTTTCTCAGTGCTGAAGCCCCGCTCACCTCTCGTCCGCGTCAAAGTCGCTCGCCTCATTCAGCTGACCCTCCCTCACCCACTTTGGAGGTAGGAGGAACACAAAACTCCCCAGAGCTTCTGAAAAGCTTTGGAGTGCAGAACCTTAGCGATTGCAGTAACTGGGTAACGAATTATTCTTTTGTTCATATACTGCTTATTTTATTTATACAATACATGTCATCTAGGAGTTAGGAAGATTTGTATACGCATTCACTCAATTCATGTGTTTTTACGTGTCTATTGCCTCAAACTTTCACATGAGTATGCACAGCACTCAAATATTTTATGTTGCAACAAGATAATGCATTTACCTATCTTTTAAAATACACATAAGCTTCAGTATTTGTATGTCTACTTGCTGAATTGAAAGTTTCGGAATGACATAAATGTTGTTTTAAGTCTTATAAACTTGTGGTCTTAAAAAAAATAAAATGTGATTTTATTTGTCCAATATTTTTGTTGTTGGGAAGAGTTAAATATTGTCGTATTCGAGTCACATTGTTGCTGATTGGAAGCATTAAATAACACTTTTGGCTCTTCGATTTCATTGCTTTGGAGTTTCTACAAGTGTTGTTTGGGTCCATTTAAAAAAAAACTGTCTGAGGCAATTTTCAGTGATGTTTGAGGGTTATTTTAGGACGGGTTCAGACAGGTTTCGCTGCAGTTTTCGGGAGCTTTAAATGTACTTTTTTTTAAGGGAGACTTTGTCACTCTTTTGGGCTAGTTTTTCTAGCTAATTTTGTAACATTTAAAATTAATGTTTTGGGCTTATATGAGAGCTATTTGGGAATTTTAAAATTATTGTTTGGAGCATTTTAAATGTGGTGTTTGATGCTTTTAAAAGTGTTGATTTGGAGTGCTTTAAAGTGTGTTTTTTTTTGGGTTGACCTCAGAAAGGTTTTGGGCATTATTTAAGCACTGATTTACATGTTGATTTGAAAACTTTAAAAGTTGCTATTTTGGGCCGCTTAAAACATTGTCTTGGAGTAGATTTAAACACTCCTCTCGATGGCTGATTTAATAACAATATTGAAAGAATTTAAAAGTTTTTTAGGTTGATTCACTTGCTTTTCCCCCGCTTTGACTTTACTAGTTTTGAAAGTGGTTCGGCCTCCTTTTGTTTTATTTATTTTTAAATGGTTAAGTCATAAAGATGGGGATTTATGATTTAATTAATTAGAAGATATAGAAAACCTTAAATCACCTTAAGCATAAGTTAAAGAGTTGGTTTCCTAGAACTTTAGGAGCACAACCCTTAAGAGAGAGTCCATCCACCTAGTCCTTAGTGTAGACCTCTTAAACTTTAGGTGTACACCCTAGGTGAGAGCCCATCCACCTAGTCCTCAGTGTAGACCTCTTAAACTTTAGGTGTACACCCTAGGTGAGAGCTCATCCACCTAATCCTCAGTGTAGGCTTTTTAGAGCTTAAGCACACACCCTATGTCAGAGTTCATTCACCTAGCCCTCAGTTTAGGCTTCCTAGATTTTAGGAGCACACCCTAGGTGAGAGTCCATCCACCTAATCCTCAGCATAGTCTTCCTAGATTTTAGGAGCACACCCTAGTTGAGAGTCCATCCACCTAATTCTCAACATAAACTTCCTAGATTTTAGAAGCACACCTTAGGCGAACGTTCATTCACCTAATTTTCAAATAAATAACGAAACTTGGCACTTAACCCTGATTCACAAACTGATTAAGGCACTAGACACCAGCATGCACTGAGACGTATTCATGCTTCATTAATTAAATCAATAGTGAAATTCCCTCAATGACTTAACCTATAATGAAACCCAGTGCACTGGGATTTGCACTGGGATTTGAGCTTGGATATTACACTCAAATTCTCCTGACATTTGGGAAAATTTTTTAACGTCACATATGGATCATCGGACCAGGATAATTCTAGTGTCTAGGTGGCGAGGGCGATGACGACATTGCTTATGTGTGCTTAAACGAGAGATACGAAGTGAGATTATTAGAATAGTATCTCCTACCTCAAGGATCTTCAAAAAAGGAGAGGGAATGATCCATGATACTATTCACCGATTCTTGGTGGGATCGTTGCCCCCGACATTCTTATGTTGTCCGTAGTTCTAACACGATTAGAGTGACTATATGTGGACCGTACGTCTTTACAAAATACTTACAAAAATAAAATGAAAATCTCTTTTGCATGTTAAAAAGAACTCTGCATAAAAAAGGACTTAAACAACAGCTTTTGCATGGAAATCAAATAATTTTTCTATAACAATTTATAAAAGTTCATGGTTAGTCATTTGGAATGAGATTAAAAACTACCTCCTGTAGATAGTCGAGTTGGCAACTCTTACTCAAGGTCGGGAAGTACACAGCCCAGCTCTGAGCCCCCACTTTTACCAATATTTTATAACTAGTCCTGAGCTGTCATATGTGGTTACAGGTTTCTTTTGCTCGTGATTTCTACTACTCGTTTTTCTGACTTTCGCGTTTGATTTTCTCGCCTTATTTATTTTTCTTGCAAATATGTTTAAATATGTTGCAAGTCATACTACGCTTGAAATATTAATCACGCAATAATAGCAGATGCTCAGGTGCACTTTTACAGTTTACTCACAGTGTTTTATTTGTCAAAGTACATTTTATTTACCCGCGATTTGATCATTCTGCTTGCAAAATCAAACATTGACACCAAAACTCTGAAATGTAAATCACAAATCTCAAACACTTAAACTGGAGTCGTTTCTACGACAGGAGCTTGGAGCCAACTTTGTGGGCAGCATGGCGAGGAATTCAGACCGAGCAGCAAGAGGATCTTCTTCAACATTATCTCTTCCTAGTATAATGACAACCCATAAGGCTTTAAGGTAGCTCGCCTAGCGCAACGTAAATCCTCACACTCTCTTTTTAGGCCCATGTACAGTCATGTTGTGCAGCGTAAGTCCTAACTCGACTTAGGTTCCAAGGTTGTCGTACGGTACGACGTAAACTCTCATATCTCTTTAGGTTATTTGCATAATCATGCATTATGCAAGTTTAAGTCTCAAATAATAAAACTGGCAGGATCAAACACTTAATTAACGTCGTCTCCAAAAATGTAGTCACACTGTAGGATAGTCTGGGATGTCACTGAGGTTTCTCCTCAGGATCTATGACATCCCCTACCTGTTCCTTACTTTGGACTCCTGAAATAACTGTTCATACTTGAGTCACTCCCACTTATTTTTCCACGTCCTACCGTGAAAACCTAAACCTTGAAATCTTGAAAACTAGAACCACCGATCATTATCGAGAGTTTTCTTAAGTGACCCCAGTCATTTGAGATGTAATTAATAATAGGGGTTTGTCTCTATAGGGAACTTTGAACCCATGCAAAATAAACCTTATTTAATCTGTAAATAGGGAACTTGTCGGTCATACATAAAAGGTTCGCAGACCAAACGGGTGTCACAAATCTCTTAGTTTGCAGGATTGGGTCTATTGCCGAGGTCTGCACTTATCTTTCGAGAATGTGTAGTATTCGCGGTATTGGGCACGATTATGCAAACTATTAGTTGATGAGATACATTTGCTCTCATTTTTTTCAAAAAATTAAAACATACTATTTTTAAAACTCAAGTTATATATCTCTTATATTTAAATTAAATTTCAAAAATTATTTTCATATTCATATTGTCAAATCCATCAAAAAAGTTGACCGACATAGCGCAATTGGATGGCCCCACGAACAGACAGAACCCGCAGATTAACGGACGGTTAGACGCACACACGCACAAATGCAAAGAAGTTCATGTGTCCTCTTTTTAGTAGACAAGAATGAATAGTTAATGGAGCATGATACAATCAAAGAGCGCTGAAATAAATATAATAAGATAGCAAAAGAGCAAAAATACATAAACAACAAATAAAAAAGGCACAAGAAAGAAAGTTGTGTGCAGGGATGTAAAAAAGTCGAGCCTGAGAAAGCTCGGGCTCGTGTTCGGCGGGTTATAAAATATCACTGTTTGCGTTCATCTCGTTTATATATCGAGCGCAAAAAAATTGCTCGTGTTCAGCTCCTTTTCTTAGTGAGTAGAAAACGAGTTGTTCGCGAACAACGAGCATTTTTTGACAGCTCTAATCACACAGTAATGTGATGTTAAGGGTATGAGCGAGACTTAAATCTTATTATTTATATTAAAAAAATTCATTTAAATAGAATTTAAAATATTTTTATTCTGCTTTTTATTAAATATTTTAATTGATTATAAATCTTTATAATCTTGTAGTCAATTAAATTATTTAAAAATAACACACATCAATTATATATGTATGTGCGTGTGTATGTGTGTGTGTGTATCTATGTATATAGTTGTGTGTGTGTGATTTAATTATTTTGAATCAAAATGAGCTGAAAAAGAACAAACAAATCTTGTTCTTGTTCGAATCATTTATATATCGAGCGCAAAAAAATTATTTGTGTTTGACTTGTTTGCTCAGCGAACGAATCGAACACGAGCTGCTGAACAAGTCGAACACGAGTTGTTAGCGAACGAGCTATTTTGACAGCCCTAGCCGTGTGTTTGTTTTTTAGTAGACAATTCTAACTATAGTCCGGAGATGTAAGAACCGTTGAAACAACCCAAGGTTTACCAAATTGTGCAGATGATAACATTTTATAACAATATCATCACTATTTTGTCCCCCGCCGAAATTTCAAGCTATCAAACTGGACTCAATGCCTTCCACGCGTTAGAAGCCAATATGACAATTTCCCTTAATTGTGTATTGTGAAATAGATGTAACCGCTGACTTAATAACCCAATTCTCAGCCCTATATTCCCCTTATATTATTTAAATAGAAATGAGAAGAAATCACCCTTGCCCGTTATAGTTGAAACATGATACAACAGATAAAATATTTTGGGCAGGAGTCAAAAGAAAAGCCTGTTGCCGAGGAGTGACATTCTTAATCCTGGTTTGTAAGATACTCCAGCAAGCTGTTAATCATGTCATTTAAAAGGCATTGTAGTTTATTTATTCGTTTAGAATCCATTGGAAGCTTTAGCTATTGAAAATAGATAGACAAGAAGCACAATCAGGTCATGATCCTGATCCTACTGAAAAAAATGCAAGCCTTGCACCCAAACCAAAGGGTGATGGTGAGTTTTAGAGGGCAAAATGAAGATTGCATAGCCATGTTCAGGGTAAGTGGGTAAATTATGAACAGGAGATCGGAGATCTGAGGACCAGGAAAGATGACTGAAATGTATCAATTTCCCTAGTATCTAACAAATCAAATTATTAACCATGTATTCAGCAATACTGAGCTAAATTCCCGAAAGAAAAGCCTGTTGCTGAGGAGTGACACTCTTAATCCTGGTTTGTAAGATACTCCAGCATGCTGTTGATCATGCCATTTAAAAAACACTGTACTTTATTTATTCGTTTAGAATCCATTGGAAGCTTTAACTGTTGAAATAGATAGACAAGAAGTAGAATCAAGTCAAGATCCTGATCCTGCTGAAAAAAATGCAAGCCCTGCACCCAAACCAAAGGGTGATGATGAGTTTTAGAGGGCAAAATGAAGATCGCATAGCCAAGTTCAGGGTAAGTGGGTAAATTATGAACAGGAGATCGGAGATCTGAAGACTAGGAAGGATGACTGAAATGTATCAATTTTCCTAGTATCTAACAAATCAAATTATTAACTATGTATTCAGCAATACTGAGCTAAATTCCCGAAAGAAAAGCCTGTTGCTGAGGAGTGACACTCTTAATCCTGGTTGTAAGATACTCCAGCATGCTGTTGATCATGTCATTTAAAAAGCATTGTACTTTATATATTCGTTTAGAATCCATTGGAAGCTTTAGCTGTTGAAATTGATAGACAAGAAGCAGAATCAGATCATGATCCTAATCCTGATCCTGCTGAAACAAAATGCAAAACCTGCACCCAAACCAAAGGGTGACAATGAGTTTTAGAGGGCAAAATGAAGATTGCAGAGCCAAGTTCAGGGAGTGGGTATATTATGGACAGGAGATTGGAGATCTGAGGATTAGGAAGGATGACTGAAATGTCACAATTTTCCTAGTATCTAACAAATCAAATTATTAACTATGTATTCAGCAATACTGAGCTAAATTCCCGATAGACGTAAAGCTTTGCTAAACGTACCATCTAAATGTGGCACATACCATTCCAACAAGGTTTCAAAAAAGAGGAAAAGAATAAATGAAATAATGCTTCGAGCAGTTTTAAAGCATCAAATTAAAGTTCACTCTAAGACTCTCCAAAATTTCAATAAGTTATTATTAAATCTAAGAAGCTTCAGCGTATGTTGTAGAACAGAGTTTTCATCAAGGAAACACATCAAATGCAGCCTGTACAGAATTAATCAGAAATACAGATGTACAGAAAGTGAAAGCCCCATACAGCCCACCCCTCAAACTTGGAATCAAAAGTTTAAAAAGAAGAAAAATCTAGCGATAATTACATACAAACCAACCAATACATTGATATTTACATTAAACACCCAGGTAATTTTTTTGAAATACCGAACAGATGTTATTTATGCATGCCACGATCAAAATATTGAGAATTTGATAAAAATGAAAAATATGGTTGAGGTTTTACCATGAATTTTAATATTTAAGTGAGAATTTGAAATATGGATGAAAGAGAGTGGTTGAATTGTAAATAGCAAGTTTCAGGTGGTATGTATGTAATTGCCCCAAAAATCTAATGAATAATAAGAATGATAATAGCAAATATAATAAGAATAAATGAAATTACCTCGACCTATCTTCTGAGTAAATTAAGCTTTTGTTTGGCAGCTTTTGCAGCTTGGTCTCTTCACGTAGATGTCTGAGATGTGCTATTACAGCGGCTGCTTCATCAGCAGTTCCAAATTCCAAAAGCAATGCATTTTCACTAGTAAGATCAGTAACCACCTGGGGACTTCTAAAGCCATTTCTTATCAATCCATTGAGTATCTCTTCTTTACTCAACTGGTTTGGCACCTTCCCTACATATACATGACAATTTTCACCAATAGTTACACTGTTGATAACTCCTCTACTACCTATTGCTATGTCAACAAATTTTATTTTAATGAAGCCACCCCATTGTGAGGATCCTTGCATATATTTCCGTGCCTTGATAGCATCCATTAAGTTCCTGTACTCAGCTAAAGCAAAATTCTTGACAGGAAGAAAAATAAATTGTTCGAGATAACCAAAGTTTTCAAACTGCTGTCTAACTGAAGCTTCAGAAGCACGAAAACCCAGAGAACCTAACCATAATAGCTTGGAAGCATAGAAGACATCCATGGCAGCAGGATCCCCATCAGTGTGCCAAATTAAATGATCAAAAGAAGTATCATGATGTGCAGTCAAAGTCTCTCTAGGAGACGGAATGCTTTGTGCGGCTACAGGACCTGACATTCCTGCTGAAAAATAATGTGTACTATCAGATTTAACAGCATGGGTTTCAACAGTTGAGGCATCCATTCTGATAGTAGGGAGACTGCTAGAGATAGGAGGGACAAAAAGGTTGCTAATCGAGCCCTTTGCAGAAGATGATTTGCTTGATAGTGAATCTTCAAAATTACTATTTTCTGGCTTACTCGTAGATATGGCCCTTTCTTCTTCACCAACCAAGCCTTGATTAGCTAATAGGTGTGCAGTCTTGAGTGAATCCTCTAAAAGGTGTTCAGTCTTGCGTGTCTTCAAATTTTGACTTGAACTTTCAGGAGTGATGGAATCCACAAATTGTGCCTTGCTAAGAGAGGTACCCTGAAGTTCTGAAGCATGATCCCTCCTAGATAAATCACTGGCATTATCATCATAAATGGCTTTATTATAAAGCCCATAGCGATGCACATTATTTGAAGAATCAGAGTTCTCTTCATCACTCAAGTCATAGGTTGCATCCTTAACTAACTCTTGTGCAGACCCAAAAATCTTTTCCAAAAATGATAATATTTCTAGAGCATCATGATTGACTAACAAGTCTGCAAGCTTTTTATACCTTGCAAGTATCCAGCCCTTCAATGATGGCTCCCTGCTTGTAACCTAATGCAGCAATGATATGTAATGTAAATTTTGTAAAACCATACGTGTACAAACTAATGAAATGGCTGCAATGATAGTGATAAATGAAGAGTTTTGCCGGAAAATAATAATTTCAGTAAATAACGAAGAACATTTATAAATGTCAGAAAAGAAGATAAAAACTAAAATTTCATTAGTAACATTAAGGTTCAAGCCAGACCATAATGATAACAATTTACCATAGTAAAGAAAAAGGGGGAGGAAAAAGCAAAGCTGTGTCAAAATAACAAAATGTTTTAGAAACAGAAAGCAATAATGTAAATATACCAACGTTGGGTCAAACAAGACAAATAATTTGTCTTCCTAAAGCCAATTTTATTATCAGTATCCAGTTTTTTTCAGAAATTTAAAATCTTAGGTATATACAGAAGAATCAAAACATAGGACTTAGGAATTGAGAAAAAAATTTGTCAAAGTATGAGAATTCTACAAGCAGTTGCAGTATTGAACAGTAGTAAGACGTGCTCGATACACAGAAATGCTCTAAGCATAGTTCCATTGATAGCACACGCAAGGAAGAATTCAATTGAAAGAAGTGATTTAGTTTAATTTAGTTTTCGGTAGCATTTCTCGTTGAATTATTCTTTACTAGCTATAACAGCTCGAACAAAAAGTGACGATGACCATCAAGCCTTATTATTCATGGTTAATTTATTTTATGATTGGCTTGAGTGAGATTACTAAACCATCAAACAACTCTATATTTATGTGCAAACTATTTATTCATCAATAAATTGCATTTTCATTTTAGCTCACATTCTTCTAGTATATTGTAATTCACCAATTAATCTCCGTTCTTTATGGAAACAGATAACTATAAAACTAGGGGAGCAACCACGAATAACAAAGGGTTTACAAAAACAAATTCGTATCACCATAGATAGAAATATGAAAGATTTTCATCAATGAATTTAAAAATACTTATAAAAGTACTAAGGGTTAAAACGATCTTAACCATTACCATTCCCATAAAACAATTTTCAGAAAAACATGGTCTGCTATCTGCGACGATGTCACCAGACAAACATTTCCCTTCATCCAACACTTCACATCCCATGCTAGGCTGAGATGCTGCAACCTTCAAAGGGCTAGTCACCTGGTCAAGAAAATACTGTCCTTGTTTATAATTGACATCAGTTCCACCGGTAGAAATGAGCTTAAAACATGCTGCAAGTAAGTTCTTAGGAAAAGAGAAGAATATGCGCAGCAAACAAAAAGCTCCGTACTTGAATAACTTGCTCAATGAAGATTCACTGTCATCGTCCCTTTCTTGCTTCAAAACATAAAAATTTTCCATGGGTCCTTGAAGCTTTAGAACTTCCCTGCTTCCGATACCATAAATCTCCTTCCCCTCGAAGCTTGAAGTGAAGAAGGTTAAAACATTTTCAAAAACTGCAGCACATATACCGTGAATTACAGATGATGTTGGGGCCTCATGAGAAGCTGTGCAGCATATATCAACCAATCCAAAAATGCATGCCTTAGCAGTCTGATATGCAACACCATCAAGATCTTCACCTCTCATTAGTATAGCCAAGCTCCAATTATACATGTTGATCGAAACTGTTGCTGCGGCTTCCAAAGCAGTAGGACAAAAAGCAGCATAATGAGGAATGAGTTCAGCAACAATCCGTTGTGCGCTCGTGCAACCTACAAAGCCAGCCAATAGTAGAGTTTAAATGCAATATTCCCAATGTATTAAAAATTTGCATGATAAAGACTTGTTGCTTCATGTGAGGTGAAATCATTGATGGTTCTGCTTATTTGATGTTATGTTCATATTATTCATGTCAAGCAAAATTGCTTGCTCCTAATGTAGAAACACATATTCCATGCTCAAATTTATATGCATTTAAACAAAGGGGCCTTTACAAACCTAGCACTCAATTCCTATGTATTCACATATTAAACACCTAAAATTCAATTTTTATGTATAGACTGCTTGATCCCTATGTGCCTATGTATTCGGCATAGATCACCTGGACATAATGTAAAGAATTAAACTTTAGGTGCTTAATAGTTGAGGACATTCGAATTGAGTGGTAGGTATGTAAATTTCTCTTAAATAAATGATATCTTGGAAACCACCATCTTCATACTGGTAGAATACAAGTAACAAATGGTGGCAAGATAGGTTTTCTACCAAACAGTTTCCCTCAAATTCAACTAACATATGCTAAAAGCAGCCAACGTGGGCCATTTTGTTGTCAAACCATTACCCACGCTGTTTAATTGGATGTAAAATTGAGGAGAAATTCTTTCCCATTCTTACAGTTGGAAGAAAGTGAAGTAGCTATGCTTGATTTTTTACAGCATTAGAAATAAAGCTGATCCGTGTTCTTGAAACCAGAGAGTCACCTTAAACAAAAAGATAATCTAAAACCTTAAAACCATTATATAGGGTTAGCATCAAGATGATCTTTTCCAAACTACCGTACAGATGAGTGAAGAAAATAAAGAGTGGATAGATTTGACCTCTGGAAGCGGTGATAAGAGAAAGATATGCCTGCTCAAAGTCGGCCGTGAGGCGAAGGTCCTTCCGAGAGACGCAGAACTTAATCCGCTTGTAGCACTCGTAAAGGTTTCGTATCTCCTCCTTGTTCCTCCGCCGCCGAATGATCTCCTCCTGCGATAGAGGGAAGGCCGTCATAGGCCTCTGAGAAGGCTCGGAAGAGGACTCATAAAGTTTGCGTTTCATGCCGGTTTGCTGCTCCGCCGGAGAAGACATCTGAGATAAGGGGCTCGTTCCCCTGCAGTTCGGTACTCCGAGTTCGGAGTTTCGGCCTTCACCGGTTTGAGAGAAAAGGATCGGCGTTTAATACAATAATGTCACCCAAATCTTATCTATTTACATATCTAACATCTAAACTATTTATGTATTGACATTTACATGCTCAGCACATAATTCTTATGTATAAACAAATCTCAATATTCAATTTTAATATCAACTCAAAAGTAGCACTATTATCACGTGTGTAAATACGAAAGTTTAAATGTAAGATATGCAATAAATAAGAACTGCTACGCATATAAATTTTTCTTTTTTTTTTTACATTAAAAATTTGATATTCTATGAGTATAAATTGCATGGTAATGTAAATCCAGCTGTTGGCATTAATTTTTGATGTAATGTACAAGAGTGTTTATCTAAACAACACAAAATTGTGTTCGGCTTCCCACCGTCAAAGACCTCTAGTCGAACCTCCTGGTTACGAAATCAAGACTGGTACAGACTTGACCCTAACCGAAAAGCTCACTGTGAAGCGGTGTTAGTTTTGACTTTGAATGTGCTTTACATATGTTCTGATGTTGAGAGGCCTCAAGTACATTAGTCTGGAGTCTTCTAAAGCCAAGGGTAGTCACCAAAGTCTCTTACACGCATTTTTAGGAAAATTGAGGCTCGGACCGATTTCACCCCTGCGCTAGTCCAGGACGCCCATTGATCAAAGGAAAATATGTTGAGATTTTCATACCTCTTTTATACTGTTTTTAATGATATTGCACTTTAAAGAAAGGAATTTTTGATGTTTTGTTACAGGAATTATGAATTAGGGTCAATGGAGCAAAAAGATGCAAAAAAGTGCGAATTTGGAGCAAAAAAGACCAAAATGTGGAGAATTGCACTAAGGCGCCGACAGCGAGCTTTTCTCGAGGCTTCAAGACAAATTCTCCAGAAGGCATAAAGAACATTGACTAATCCTATGCTTGGTTACTGGTTATGCGGCTAGACTGGGAGGATACCGGCTTTCACTTTGGAGCTCCCACATTCCCCTCACCTGAGGGCTAACATCTACACATCAGCACCCAACAGATAGGAGTGAATTGGGTATTTTAGTCTGTCACTCTAAAATCTTCAATTCTATGCCCGATAGTAATATTTCTCTATTTATTTGCACCCAACTTCCAAGGGCTTTGACCTCCCTGAATCTTGGATGTAATCTTCACTTTAGTTGTAAAACTCAACATATTTTAACAATTCAATTGGTCAGATTGAAAGTAAATGAAGATCGAAGTGAAAATATCATCACAATTTCTTAAACATTTTCATGGCTTCACCAATTCAAATCACCATTTCACAAATCTCGAGACAAGGAGAAAGACAGAGAAAACTAGTCAGAACTCATGGGGAAAGCACAACACAACTTGGAATTCATATGTAAAATTAAAGTCATACAAACTATAACAAGTAAATAACTTATCTCTAAATTTCTCCCCAAGAACACTCCTCGAAGTTCCTCTGAATTTCTTCCTTTCTTTACAGCACACAGAATTCCTCTTCGAAGTAGCAAGGAGGAAGAAATCTCTCACTTTCCCTCTACTCTTACAATTTCTTGAAGAATTCCTCACAATTACACGCTCTAGCAAGCTCAAATGGAACATATCTTCTCTATATCCTCTTTATCTCCTCTCTATCTCCTCTATCTCCAAATTCGCTCCTTTTTGCATCTTTTTGCTTCATTGACCCTAATTCATCATTCCGCAACAAAATATCAAAAATATCTTTCTTTAAAGTGCAATATCATTAAAAACAGTATAAAAGAAGTATGAAAATCTCAACATATTTTCATTTGGTCAGTGACCCAAAAGGGTGGCGTGTCATAGAGGAAATAACCCAAAAGATGGTTGTACCATGTAGGCAGTGACACGAAAGATGGCCTACGACAATCCAATGCAGCTTCATAAGAAGAGAGGACTAGGTAATTCTGAGCATGAAGAATTAAACATCGGGTAGGCTTGATGTGCGAGCCGCCCCCTAATAAGACACGTGGATGTTCGAAATGAGTGTGTATGGGCAGTGACTCAAGCAAACTCAAACATGCAAGTCATGATCATTCAGGATATCATGCAAAGCAAACTTGCGAGAGTGCACAAGCATAAGTTCATACATACAAAATGTGACGCACCGTGACATAGGGATGACACAACCAAATCTATCGAGTGATATACCTGTGAGAGGCATAAACGCTCGTTAGGAGCATATGAGGGCATATGTTCAGAAGAATGATGATTCCTATCATAGATAATCATACAAGTGAGGTGACTGAGTGAATAAATATTGAAAATGAAACTCAGATATATGATAATGATTATGCAAAATTTCATGCAAGTAATACTTATGCACATGCAAAACACACACTATGCAAATGAAGTTGGTTGTTCGACATGCTCGGTCAACCAGGGTGGTTAACCCGAGGCCACGTAGCAAAGGGGATCAATCGAGCTAAGCTAGTCGACTTGACCAAAGTGATTGGCTTACCAGACCGGGGCAGCCAGTCAGACCAAAGTAGTTGATTGATCCCGACTTTTCTATATAGATGTAAAATGTGATGTATGTGATTATATACTTAATTTCCTTAATAATTATTCTTAATTTGCAACAAAGTTAAAAGCAAAAGCTAAGTAAGTTTTCCAATATGAAACAAATAAGAATACAATTATAATATTTAAATATGAGATACCACGCAAGTAGAAGTATCATTATCAAGTAATATAGGACTTTTTGATTAAGCACTGAATATTGAACCTACAAGGAGATTAAAAATATGCACTTTTGGAAACTAGAAAATTTAGATGAAAAAAATCTACTTCGCAAAATATTCTTACTTAAACTTAAGAGGCTATAATATGAATGAAATTCGATTCTTTTTGTAATTTTGGATTTATGAAAATAAAGTAAGCAACTAACTAACTTAACTAAATATTTGCAAGATGAAGGCTATATAAATAAAATATCTTTTTCCTTTTAAAGAATCAGTAATAAGTATAAAAATTTTGTTGTGGAGGTATGCTAAATGTGTCATGTCAAATAGGAGTAATATTATTATTTACCCTTACTAGAGATGCTATAAAGAACATTGACTAATCTATAATTTAAATAGTCTTGAAGACTGGTTAGGTAGGGAAGATATTAGCTGTCACTTTAGAGTTCCCTCTACTCCCTCCACTTGGGGGCTAACATCTCGTATCAAAATCTAAAATTATAAATCAAATTGTGGTCTTTAGCATGTCACTCTAAAGTCCTCTAATTCTACGCCATTGAAAAGTTTATTTCCCTATTTATTTGCACTCAACCCCATGAACTACATTCTCATTCATGAAATCAATATGTGATTCTAACCATTTGTTGATTGAGACAATATGATCCCAGATCTTACATGTTCTCACAATAGGTATTAACATCTTAATATGCCAAATCAAGAAGTAAATGAAGTGCAAGGTTTCAAATCATCACAAATTCTTCCAACATTGAAGTTTAATACTTCACACAACATCCTTTAAACACTTAATCACTTATCATTTAAAAAAAAAGATAAAGAAAACTACTCAGAGAAAACACAACCAAACATGAGTATAAAATTAGAAATCATGCACACAAATAAAAAATTTAGATTAAAATCAAGTGTAGTAATGATGATAAAAACTTATCTTAAATCCTCTTCATCAAATTTCTTGAAGTTCCTTTGAATTATATTTCTTCACTCACAATACAAACTAACACTCAAAATAAAAAGAAAGTGGTCGGCGGCAGCGGCTGCTACTTGGATGGACGATGGCTGTAAAATCAGATGGGTGGTTGGCCTCTTCTCTTAATGATCCAAGTCTTCTTTAATAAAAATCCAAAAGTGCATTGGTGTCCCTTCAAAATGTGTCTCCATTCAATGAATCTTATAGAAGTTGCCTCCCCAAAAGCCAATTGAATGAATTTTCGTGTCCATGAGATATTTCTCACTTTTTTACCAAGGGTTGCTTCAAATACCTCTTAAAAAATTTGTATAAATTCAATGAATCATCAAATGACTACTTCTGGCGCTTAAGTGTGGGGTACCTGGCGCTTAGGCTCGAGCCTCTGACGCTTAGCCGTTAGTCCTGGGCGCTTAGGCGCCACAAATCTTTTTTGCATCTTTCTTCATTTTTGCTCCAAATTTGACCCTTTTTCACTCTTTTTAGCATTTTTTTATCCATTTGATTGTACATGAAAGAAAAACGCACAAAGACCTTTCATTAAAGCAAAATATCTCAAAATAGGTATAAAATCTGTATAAAAATACTATCTATTTTAAGTGTATTATCGATCGACCAAGCCGGGGTGGTCGGTCGAACCAAATAGATCGGTCTAACGGGCCAGAGTAGCCGGTTGGACAAAAGTTAGGTCGACCGACCGAGCCGAGATGACCGGTCAGACCAAAGTGATTAGTCAAATGGGTCTAGTTATCTTGTTGGATCAAAGTGTAATGTCAATTGAACCAGGGCAACCGATCAAAGAAAAATGCAATATGCAAAATATAAATCACTCGTAATTGGCCAATCAATAGGAATATGGCCAGGTAAACTAGTATCAACCGACCAATTTGCCTAGCGTGTCCAACAAAACCCACACCAACACCAGATAATAGTCATACACATAGCTGACGAATCAAGAAGTATATGGCCGAGCTGACTGATATCGTTCAACCAATTAAATCATCGGGCGATGGACAATTAATTGATTCATACGATGTTGGGTGGTCGGGCATCAAGATCCAACTATTCTAACCCCTCTAAGGAAGGTTGGAAGTGCCAAAACCATGGGAAATTGGGATTCCGACCCACTAGGATTTAGATCTAGGGTTTTTAATGAGAAGTCGCTCGGATTTCACAAAGGATTTAGCCATGAATGAGCTTCTTAACCTAGTGTTTCCTCTAGGAGATCAACAACATAAACTTAACATTCTCTACAAACATCCTAGGGTTTGACTAAGAAAGAAAGTGCAAACGATTTTAGTGAATCTCACCGCCGGGTGGTTGATCGATGTCCCAAGCCTATGCTCTGGATGAAGCTCTCCTAACTGTAGGAGAGAAGTCCACACAAGTCCTTCCCAAAATTAACAAGGAAGCTCTCCTTTATAATGAGAATATGGATAGATTCCGACAAAGCTAAGATCTATGGCAAAGTTCAAACGATACTCCAATGATCCTTCGCCAAGCTAGGATGAAGCTCTCCTTTAGTGTAGAAGGGAAGAAGCCTTGATCCTCGCTAGTCACACTCCTCATCAAGAAGTTCTCCTCTCACACTCAGAGAATAGTAGGGGAAGATGAAGGAGGTGAGTAAGAAAAGAGGTTTTTTTGGGTGCCTACTTTATGTTGTCTAGGCGCTAGGTCTGCCGCCTACTTTTCAGGGGCTCGAGAAAGTGGTTGTTTTTTAGTTGTTTTGATGCCTAGGCGCCAGTTTGGCGTCTAAGCACGAGATTGGTGCCAAAATTTTGTCCCCTCAGATTTTAAGCCCCTTGGAGGATATTTTGGGCCCCTAGAAACCTGGGGCTAGCGCCTAGGTGTGGGTATAGCCCCGAAAATGTTGTTTTCATCGGAAATGTCTGATGATGGGTTTTATCGATCCAAAAGCAATTGGAGACCGCATATTAGTAAATTTTTATCCTATAACTTCAAAAATCTTTATTTTCTCATTCATTGATCAAAGAACATGTTGATAATAGACATTTTGAACTACGGTTCGAGTAAGGCGTTCTAAACCCTAATTTTCCAGTAACGAGCGTAGGAGGACTCCATGCCTTCCGTTGACCCAAGAGAAGCTCTGAATGGATACATAGAAACCCCTAAATACTGTAATGGACATAAAATATGTTCAATGCTCTGGGTGAGTCTGTCCAACTATGGGTTCTCCCAGTGAGATCGAATCATCACAAACATTGGCTTTGTGCCCCGAACATGTATTAGAGATTTCAAATTGCTTATAGATACAAGATGATACGAGTGAGCACCGAATCCTCATGAGTCAATCAAGTGGACACCCAACACATGTGACAATATTGAGGTTTGCAAGTAAGCCCCTCTTAACGGGATTAAGGCATCTTTTCCTCAACCTATCTCTTTAAGTTGGAAATAAGCCCTTAAAAGGAACAATGCATTTATCTTAGACTAGCCCAAAAAAATGTAAGGTCTGAAAGTAAGGCCCTTTAATGGGAGTAAGACATCATTTCCTCAACAAATCTTGGGGTTGGAGATAAGCCTTCTGAATTGATTAAGGCCCCCTTCCCTAAATACAATTAACAAGCATGCCTCCTAATTAGTATGTGATGCACCACTAAATGGGTGAGAAACTCTCCTTTCTAATGTAGAAAATAGGCTAAGTCCAATCTAAGATTGGAACGAAACCACTCTGAATAAGATAAAATTTCTCACTCCTCAAATGGATATCAGGTTGGTGGGGAGACCCCTTTTTTTAACAAGAACAACTTTCCCCCTTCCTAAAATTTATCAAATCTCCCTTTCAGTTAACCAAATGAAGTTAATAGTACAATTTACCCAAATTCAATTAAAAATTGAGGTGCTTCCAACAAGCACATTGTGCCTCAACAGTGCAACACAATTGTTGTGGGTCCTCTTTTGACATCAATTTTTTAATTTCATGTATAAGGGGTGTCTATTTAAAAAACATTGGACTGTGTCCAACTTCGTGCCACCCAATACATCCAATGGTCCTCCTGGTACGTGCCTCATACACGAAAGCAAGACTGGTACCGACTTGACCCTACCAAGGAAAGTTCACCATGTGGCGATGTTAACCTTGACTTACGAACTTGTTTTACATCTGTTGTCATGTTGAGAGACTCCAACTCCATAAGTCTAGAGTCTTCTGAGGCCAAGGGTAGTCATCAAGATCCCCCACTTACATTTTGGAAAAATTAGGTTTCAGATCGATTTCACCCTCGCGGGGTTCAGGACACCCGTCAGCACTAAAAACCTCAGTTTGAAACCTCTAAAATGTTTATTTATGAGTTTTGAGGTCGTATTCTAGCAATATGCAACTTTTCGTAGCTTGCAGATTGATGAGGACCTTCCTACGATTAACTGGGCAAAAGTTATGGTTTGGAACACCCTACTTGCACAGTGGTCTAAGGCGATCATTAGCGACAATTTGCTTAATGAAAGGCTGATAAAAAAACTCATTTTTGAAGTTAATGAACCATATTTCAGTCATAACTAATCCTCTGTACCTTACGGATCGATGAAACCCTCCGTCGGACAATCTACGTGCAAATTATGGTTTTTGGGCTAGAATGGCACCTTGGCGTCAACCCCGGACGCCTTGGTGCCCAAAATTGCCTTTGGGGCCTCCAAACAAATCTCTGGGAAAGTAGGGTTAGCTTACGGGCACCTAGGCGTCAGTCCCGAGAGCTTAGGCACACAAAAACACCCAAAATAGTCATTTCTCTAGCCCTATGAAAAAAGGCGCCAGGCACTAAGGCGCCAAACCAAAAATCTCCGAAGAAAGTTGAAACAAATGCAAAGTAAAATCTCAAATTGTTCTGAATAAAGGAAAACATCAACTGAAATTATAATTGGCATTTTTGAATGTGTTGTATACTTAGATTTTCAATTAAATAAGAAAGTAAATTTAAAATAGAGAATTTTTTTATAGAAATTTAACAACAATTTCAATGTTGAGTGAAGCTATAAATATAATGATGATGCAGACGGAAACTGCTGGAATGATAAATTTTCCTTCCTATTAGAATCTCACAAATAGACTAATAATAAGAAAAAGTTTGTACAAGTTTCTTATATTAGCAATAAAGACCAAAATAATTGAGAACTCTGCGCACCATATGAGAATGGTTGTTGTTCAAATAACTAATGAATTGTACATTAAAATCATATACTATTTCCTCCACATCTGCAATTCATTGGTTTCAAATTATTATTTGTTCAAATAAAATTTTTGAATTCACCAATGTCCAATATTGTCACTCACAATCACACAACATCTTTTCTATCTATTTCCTCGTCCTCATAAGAGTATATTTTCATATTTTCTTTGAGGTTCTACTTTTTTGCTAATCAAATTCATGGTCATGATTTAAGTTTAAATTTTAGAAAGATTTAAGTTAAATCATACATGACAATTTTGAATATTGAATTTAGTAAATCAAATTCTTTTCAATCTCTTCTCAATTTTGTCATACATCCAAGATTTACAATCCTGTTGTTGGCGAGATTTACTAAATCCAAATTTACATGATTTACTAACACTGCTAAAGTCGTTACCATACGACCCCTTAAGCTGATACCACACACATAATCATTTCGGAAGGAAACATTTCTTCTTCTTTTTTGGTAATAAATGAGCTTATTTTTTGTTCAGATTTTAATTTAAATTTTATCTATCATGCTGGGCATGCACATAAATCTAAAATCACTTCAACCAACTTCAAGTCAATCTAAGAAGGCACAAATGCCAAATAGAACTCGCTAACAAGACCTAATCATCTAAAACAGAGACGAGTATATTAAATTGTTCACATAATAGACCCATCGGCCGACCCTATAAGATCATTCAGAACTTCTAACATAGTGACTCACTAAAACTTGGCCAAATTGCTTGAAATTGGCTAACTATCTCTCATTTCTATTAAAGCCAGCTTGATGCAACATTATTTGCATGCCAGCCAACGTTATTACCCTTAAAAATAAATAAATAAATTAATACTAGAAGGCATATCAAAACCAATGTATAGCAAATTATTTCAAATGGAAGCGACTAATTAAAAAAAAAAAGAAAAAAATCTCAATTTGTTTTGAACGAAAGAAAACATATAATAAAATCATAAATGGCAAAGAAGCTCGAGATAGATAGATGAGATTAAGTACTAATTAAACAATTCCTGCTCCATTAAGCAGAACATAATTTCTAAAACACAATCAAAGGTCTAATAATTATAGAATAACAAACTCGCATTAGGATTTAGATGTCCGTTGGAAGACTTTGTGCTACACCCGATCTCAAAAGTTCCATGTTTGAATTAAGATGTGGAGATCAGAAGGCGTTGCAGTTCATAAAAGTTGTTGCCCGCCTTTCAACCTTTCACCAGGACAAAAAGCGGTCTGTCACCCAATCTTTCTCGACCCTGCATTAATATTTACCATTTTCATCATAAAATGCTCGTGAATTACATATCGAGGGCTGTAAGAATTAGGATGAGGGACTTTTTTGCAAAATATGACCCTTCCAACTTCCTTGACAAGCCAGCAACAAATCAAAGAACAGTATTACTAAAATCATGAGTGATGGAATCTAAAAATTTCCATGTTATCATCACAAATTTTGGTGCAAATTTAGCATTTGAAAAAATAGAGCCACATGTAATTCAAATTGATCAGCTATCACAATGATTATAACCATATCAAAATTATCAAAATCCAATAGTCCCATTCACATACATACAGCTAAGCCACCTTTGACCAAACTTACAAAGAATACTCTATAACAAATACTCTATAATGTAACCGTGTAAAAGAAACTACTAAGGTGAATTGTGATCTCCTTAGCTGGGATTTCAGAGAATACATGTCTAATGCTTCATGAAAAATCAGTAAATCGAAAAACAAAATCTGTTAGGTATAGCTCATACACCAGATAAGAGACAGATGCTGGGGCGGAACGGAGCGAGCCAACGGAGCGAAGCGAGCTCGTGAGCGGAGTGGAGCGGAAACATTTGTCCAATCGGGGGAGTTTCGTTATGTGGGTTGTCGGAGCAACACCCCCACGGTACGATACTAGGGTAATTTTATAATTACATGTTGTACACCAGGGCTAGATATATATGCAAACTGTTAAGGGAAATTATGTACTCTTTTTTGAAATTGAAAGTAAGTCGCCACTCTACTCCTGAGGATGTAGACATCTTTGCCGAATCTCGTTAAATCTCTGTGTTTTCTTCTGTATTTGTGTCGATTCTTGTGTTTCTTCGCCCTGATTTTTCAACAAAATCCAAGCGTGAAGGTTGATCTTATCAAGCCACTACTGAAGAAATTCAGGAGCCGTCCGCTAACTCGAATGCAATCTTTGTCACCAAGGAGGAATTAGAGCACTTGCAAAAATTAATTCCCTCTCCACAATTATCCTCGACTTCATCTTGCTCTTTATTGCAAAAAGATAACTCTCTGACCACTGCTTTGTTAGGTGTCATACCTAGTTTTTCTCATTCTTGGACAATTGACTCTGGTGCAATTGATCATATCATGAGTTCTAAATTATGTTCCTCCTATAGATCTTGTGCAGACAATAAAAAAAAGTCAAAATTATCGATGGTTCCTTTTCGGTAATTGTCCAGATAAGAACTGTTAAACTCTTCTCATTGTTAACACTTCGCGATGTTCTATATAATCCTAATATATCATTGCAATTTATTGCCTATTAATAAGGTTACTTCTTATCATCAATGTCACACTAATTTATACTCTTCTTGCTGTGAATTTCAGCAATTGACCACAAAAAAGATGACTGACGGTGTTAAAAAAAAAAAAGATGGAGTCTACTATTTTGAAGATGGACTTGACTTGAATAGATAATGTCAAACCACTGCTTTAAATTTTATTTTTATTTCTAAAAATAATGAAATTATGTTATAGCATTATAAGTTAGGTCATCTAAATTTTCATTATCTAAAATACTTATTTCCTAAATTATTTCAGAATAAAAATACATCGTTGTTTCAATGTAAAATGTGTCAGTTTGTTAAACATCGCACAACACTTTCTCCGCAAATATGCAAGCCTACTATACTAATTACTTTGATTTATAACGATATATGTGGTCCTTGTAAAGCCCTACTCACTTTGGAAAAAGATGGTTTGTAACTTTCCCTAATGATTACACCAAGTTAAGTTGGGTTTATTTAATGAAAAAAATATTGAAGTAAAAATAATTTTTGAAAAAAAAAAATCACAATGGTACAAACCTAATTTCAAACAACCCTTCAAATATAATGTGGGTAATAATGACCAAGAGTATTTAAAAAACAATTTGGGTCAATTTCTTCTTGAAAAAGAACTCATTCATCAAAGCTCGTGTCGACACTAAACAACAAAATGGATTAACAAATAGAAAAAAACAAACACTTGCTAGGGGTAGCTCAGTTTTACCATTTACCCATTAAGTGTCTAAATAAATTTGAGGTGAAGTCGTTTTCACTGCTACATTTCCAATAAACAGGACATCCAATAAGATCATAAACTTTGAAACAACATTTGATGTTTTTCAAAATATTTTTCCAAAGAATATGCTCTCATCTTCTCTTTCTCTACAGATATCTGATGTACTGCTTTTATTCACATTCAACATAGGAAAATGTGAAACCCGAGCCAAAAATTGTGTTTTTGTTCGTTATGCTCCTAGCCAAAAGAGGCCTAAATGCTTTGATGCACAACTAGAAAAAAATTTGTTACCATGGATGTCACCTTTTTTTTTTTACTTCCAACACTTTTTTTTTACTTCATCTTCAAGGGAGAGAATAAAACAAAAGCTTGTCCACTGAATTACAGGTTTTTTTTTTTAAATTGAAGACTTTCAAAAAAGTATATCCCCAACCTTGATTGTTCAACCAGAAAATCCTAGTGAAATTTATCAGGAGAAAATGTGTCGAGACTTTTAAATATTGATATTCCTATAATGTCATTTCATGATGTGCATGACAAAGAAGAAACATGAAAAATAACTAAGACAAGGGCATACTTTGATTTTGTCTATTCGCAGTAGAAGACAACTCAAAAGGTAATGTCCTCACTAATAATTTAACCCATGTTCAGGTCACCTCATCTTTGAGTTCTGAGTCTTCTAGTTCTGAATCCTGAGTCTAATGAGTACAATCTTTCCATTGGGAAAAATTCTTGCACCCAACATCCATTGTCCAACAAGGTCTTATGAAACTTTCCGTGTTTTAACCACACAACTGTCATGTAAGGAAATTTCAGATACTGTGCAGGATGCTCTAAAAATCCCAAAGTGGAAGGAGCCTATTTTTGAAGAGAAAAAACAACTATCAGTTGCAAATGGATCTTTACAATCAAGTATAATTTTGATGGCTCTCTAGAACAATAAAAAGTTGGATTGGTCGCCAATAGGTGCACTTTCACCTATAGCATTGATTATTTAGAGACACTTGCTCTAGTTGCAAAACTGGGTTCTTTTGTCACTTGCAATTAATATTGATTGGCTCATACAACAATTGGATATAAAAATATCTTTCTCATAAGGGACTTGAAGGGAAAAGTGTTTATGGATACACCTCAGAGATTTATTGAGAGGTTTGACACAAAAATGTGTAAATTGAAAAAATCCTTATATAGGTTGAAGCAGTCACTGAGAATGTAATTTGAGAAGTTTACACTATTTGTTAAAGGTCAACATTATACTCAAGGACAGGAGATTATACCATGTTCTTCAGAGATTCAAATGATGGAAAAATAGTCATAATAATTGTGTATGTAGATGATATTATTCATGTAGGAAATGATGCATAAGAGACAGATCCTTTGAAGAATTTCCTATCATCTGTTTTTGAAACCAAGGACATAGGATCTCTGCAATATTTCTTGGACATGGAGATTGCTCAATCGAAAAAAGAAATCGTTGTCTCCTAGCAGAAATATGTTCCCGGTCTTCTCAAGGAGACTGGAATGAGTGGTTGTAGATCTACAGATACTCTTATTGATCCAAATCAGAAAAAATGAGATGAGAATGAAGTTGACCTACTGATTACAGTTAGGTATAAAAAATTGGTTGGAAAATCAATATACTTATCACATACATGGCTAGATATTGCCATTGTTAAAAGCTTGGTAAGTCAATTTATGCATTTGCCCCATGAGAAACAACTTGAAGTGGTCAACAAAATTCTCATATAATTAGAAATACACCATGTAAGGGTTTACACTTTTCAGAAAACCAGACAAAAGAGCATAGAGACGTAAACTAGAGCAAATTGGGCAAGTTCATTTATTGACAAAAAGATCAACTTCTGAATATTGCACCTGTGTGGAGAAACCTACTCAAGAAATAACTATTTGCAAGTCATTCATCCCTAGTACTCAACAAATAGCGAATATCTTTACCAAATGACAATTCAGACCTAATTTTGAGGTTCTTACAAGCAAATTGGGCATGATAGATTCCTATGCTCCAACTTAAGGAGGGTTGTTGAACATTTATTATCTCCTATTATTAGGATTTTCTATTTTTAGTTTCATCTATTATTGGTATGTGATAATTTTTGCTTCCTTTTATTATGAGGAGTTATGGCGTATTATTATTTTTCTATCATGGGAGCCATCCTCTATTTAAATTGTAATTATTTTTATATGAAATTGAAGAGAAATAATAATTTTTCTCCTCCCAAAAGCATTACATATACATACTAAGAAGCACCAGCAGTATGATAAACAGCATCATTCCCTATGATGTTATAGGTCTAAACCCAACTACAACCAAACAAAGTGCTGCACCAACGCTAATCTGGGTAAAACCCCAATATCTCCAGGGATGGACAGGAAATTGTCCTGATTGTTTACTGAAATAGGTGGATAGTTCTCCTTTTCCAAAATCTAGAAATGGAAACTTTTCGCTAATCCTGCACAGGACATTTCCAAAAGCAATTTTAACGGCATCTCACACTGCTAGATTTCTTAAATTTATAAAAAATGAAGCAATTTGCTACTTCAGTGTCACCTCCAATAAGCAATCCAGATGAAATGTTTAAGATAAGTTAACAAAAGTATACCTTTAGTTCTGGGAGCTCAATAACGCAAGCACACTCAACCACCTCTGCTCCTGCACGTTCTGGAAAAAAAAACACAAAAAGAATTGTACAAGGCGCACTACAAAAAAAAAAATATTATACAATGAAAAACATTACTGGTCGAATAAACATAACGATCATATCAAGCCAATAGATATAAGTTTAACACTCCACAAGGCTTTGAAGGCATTAATCGCTCATCTTATATCATCCGGTGAATGATTTCCTCAGTTTGATAAAGTGTGCACAAAAAACTTTTATTCCAAAAATTACACCAATCTAAAGATTTAATTAAAATCCTGATAATGAGATAACAGACTCTAATTTAATTGAATCATAAAATCATTCAGGTAGTACCAGATCACAATATTACTATTATCATTTAAAAATGAACAATCGAAAGCACTAAGCACACCTTGCAAACACTTCTTTAAGTTCTACTTAAAAAGATCAGCATTCCCTAAGAGTTTTCTTTAAAAGGCCTAAATAATATTACCATTCCTGCCTCTTTATCCGAGGCTTTATAGAATACAAAATTATAAATAAGCAACAAATAAAAAAAAAGGCCTTCGAAAAACCAAAACATTACCAAAAAGAAAAAGACCCACAGGATGCTTACGGGTTTACATTATGAAATATCAAGCAAACGTATCACTAGATAGGTACAAAATGAGGCTAGTGCCTAAAGTGTATGCTCAAATAGAATAGATTATCAATAGACATTTGCTCTAGTTGCCAAGATGAATACTATGTGAGTTCTGCTATTTTTTATAGCTAATTATGACAGGAAATTGCAACAATTTGATTTAGAAAATGCATTCCTACAAGAGAAGTGTAAAATAAAATTTATACGAAATTTCACCAAAGATTTAAGAGAATTCTGTTGTTAATCACATATTTAAGTTTAAAAGACCTATAATAGGTTGAAGCCGCCTCCAAGAAAATGTGGCTTGGAAGGTTTGCAAAGGTGATGTCAATAAAGTAAAAAAACCATAATTGTTCATCAAGCATTCAAACTCAAAAGAGAGTCATGGCCCTTCAGATGTATGTGGCAATAAAACTATAACTGAGAATGATAGAAAGAAAAAAAATTCTCATAAGCAGTATTAGCAAAAGAGTTTGAAGTTAAAATTCTAAGAATGTAGGATTTGAAGTCAAGCACTCCAAGCAAGGAATCATTGAACTCATAAAAGATACGAGAAAATTTGTACATGAATACTAGAAAATACACCAATAGATCCTAATCATAAATTTAGAGAAGTTAGGGCAAGTGCTGTAGTAGACAAGATGTTTCAGCCTAGAGTAAAAGTTCATTGTGTCTAGAAGTATATTAAGTTTTACAATACATAGAAGGAACTGCAGAGAATGAAAATTTGTTCAAAATAAGTTCTAAACAAGGAGATGTATCAACAACTGAAATGGCTCATTTTTGTTAATCAGGAAGGATAAAAATCAAGCAGCTAAATTAAGAGTTTTCTATAATTAGAAACTTTCTTATTTCCAATATCTTTATTCTGATATATTTCCCTTTTAGTTGAATATTTAGATTAGGAATATGTATTATTAAGTTACCTAAAATAGATTATATACACTTTATTTTGTACCTAAAAAATATTGTAAGATTGTTATTTAATGGAATGAAAGCAAAGGGAAAAAAAATCGAGCCTATTCAGATTTCAGTCTATTTTTTCTCAAAACTTTGACATGGTATCAGAGCTAAATTTTTGCCCCAACCAACGGTAGTCGTTGGAGGACCTTCAAGACTCCCTTCCCGCCGGCCTTCCTACGGGAAGGGAGGAACTATTTCTTTTCCTTGATCGTTCATCAACTATGCCACCTGCTGTGATGGCAAATGATGCCAGTGTTGCTTCTTCATCATCCTCTTCTTGGTTTGGTGGTTTATTTGGTGGTGGAAAGAAGCAGGCGAAAGCAACAAGGATTCTTGGGTTGGAAAGAAGCAGGCGAAAGCAACAAGGATTCTTGTTATGTTTGTATTATTATTCGTCTGATTCGGATTTTCTTTGCTAGGCATCGCTACTTCTGTGGCATCTTCGACTGCTTCTTATGCTTTGCTTCGTCTGCCTTGGCTTCAGCTTCGGCACTCATTCCTAGATCGATGGCTTCGCGTTTCGACACTTTTGGGCTTCAGCACTCTTAGGCTTCGACCTTCTTGGGCTTCAACAATCTCAGGTTTCGGCCTCTTGGGCTTCGGTTCTCTAGGGCTTCGGTTCTCTCGGGCATCGACACTCTCAGGCTTTGGTCTCTCGGGCTTCGACACTCTTGAACTTCGACACTCTTGGGCTTCGACCTTCTTGGGTTTTGGCAATCTTAGTCTTCGGCACTCTCGGGCTTCGGTTCTCTCGGACTTCGGCACTCTTAGGCTTTGGGCTATCGGGCTTCGGCACTCTCAGGCTTTGGGCTCTCGGGCTTCGGCACTCTCAGGCCACTTTTGGGTTTTGACATTTTTGAGCTTCGTCATTTTTAGACTTTTGACACTCTTGGGTTTCAACCCTCTTGGGCTTCGACACTCTCAGACTTCGACCTTTGGGGCTTCGGCATTTTTAGACTTCGACACTTTTGGGCTTCGACACTTTTGAGCTTCGACACTTTTAGACTTCGGCATTTTTAGGCTTCGACACTCTCGGGCTTCGGCATTTTCAGGCTTCGGCACTCTGAGGCAACAACACTCACGGCTTGAGGATTTTTTGTCCCGAAAATGTTATCAGCTTCTTGTTGACAAATTGATGTTTCCTGATCAGTCAACATCAATTTGAGAGGGGATGTTAATCGGGAAGGATGGAAATCAAGCAACTAAATTAAGAGTTATCAACTATAATTAGAAGCTTCCTTATTTCCAATATCTTTATTCTGATATATTTCCCTTTTACCTGAATATTTAGATTATGAATATGTATTATTAAGTTACCTAAAATAGATTATATGCACTTTATTTTATACCTAAAATAGATTGTAAGATTGTTATTTAATGGAATGAAAGCAAAGGGAAAAGGAAATCGAGCCTGTTCAGATTTCAACCTATTTTTTCTCAAAACTTTGACAATTTTTTGTCTCCAACGCAAGACAAGATCTAGCTTATACTATTGATTAAATAAGCTGGCACAAACATTTCAAGGGAAATCCATATGCAGGCCATAAATCGACTCTTACAATACTTAGAAAAAATTCTAAGAAATAAAATTGTGTTCAAAAGGAGCACAATATTATAGAAATAGTTTAACAATGACTGATGAAAAGGCTCACTTGTGTCGCCCAAATAAGACTAGATCAAGCTTATGTTGTTAGTGCAACCAAAAGAAAGCAAAATACAGATTAAAAATTATGTCATGCAATACCAAAAAGAAACTCTGTTGAAAGAAAATTTGTTAAAAAAGAAGCACAAGTTTAGCACTCGATGTCAATTATGGAGAATCTATTGTGAATAGAAGATCAAATTTCAAACATTACACAAATCTTATAACATGCAAAATAAGTAAAATGTAGCAGGTAGGCCAACCTGAGGTAGAGTCTCAAGAAATCACTCAAGGTGCTTGTGAACTATTACAATGAAAATCATGCAAGCGGACTTGAAGATTCAATAGGCTAGCCCAATGAGACTTAATTACGATAACACCTTTACAATCAACATTAGCCCATAACACACTGTGGCATTAACTGACAAAGCAAGATGTGGCACGCCCTATGTATCTACTGGTCCATAGCTTGCAGATTTACTCACTAAGAAATTAAACATTGGAGTGTTTCAAACAATGTTACCCAAGTGGTCTATGAATACATGCCAAGAAAGAAAACCAGGATCCCACGGATTCATGCCAACAAAATAAAGATCCCATATATCCAAGGCAGAAAAGAAAGTATGAATAGTTGCTGGGAAACAAACTTCTATGAACAATTGAAAGATTAGGGCATCACCTAAATTTTCTCCAAAAGACTTGAGAATAATAAAAATGACTAGAAATTAAACCATAAATAGAAAAATAATCCGAAATTAAAATTAGAAAACTTTCCTTCTTCAATTTTCTGGAAGGATAGAAAAAGGAGCGGTAGAGTTTTGCTTATAACAAGTGAATCCAAATTTTAAATTAGGTTTGCAAAAAATAGGAACATATAGAAAAGGATCTTTTAAGCAAATTATAATGACATATAACAAGCGATTAAGGCAAATCGTTAAACCTCATGCGGCATAATTGTTAAAATGCAAGATGTTACCAAATCTCCAAAGGTTTACGGTGCCCAACAAAGTAGTCAAGTTGGAGAACCATAAAAGTTCACCAAGTCTCGTTGAATTACTTGCAAGTAGTCTAAAAATTGCTTCCTGTTTAAAGAGCTAAACATACTTTTTGAAAGTTGATAAAGTTCGGAGACCAAAAAAATCCAAAAATTTACACATTTCTAATAATTTTTTTGGTATTTCTCGAAAACTAAAAGCATCTAACACCTCAAAATTAGTTTTAGGGATATTTAAAAACGTGTTACATAATTTACGAAACAACAAACAATTACATACTTATAAATAATGGGTTCAGAGCCGAAAAAATAGGTTAGGCATAGGTTGATTTTACTTATTGGCTTGTTTGATTTCTTTACTCCCACTTCTTGCAAATGAAAAACAAAATGATACGTAGTTAAACAGAGCAAACTTCATCCTCACATGCACAAAAACTAGTCCTTGGAGCTTTTCTTGTGCATCTAGACAAACTAAAATAGTCATTAAACTAATTTCCATACTATATTTGATATCTTTGAATTTGAGTTTACCAAGTAAGCTCATGGGGTCAACAGATTTCTTGTCTTCCTTCATAGTTCAGTCTATATATTAGCTTGAAGCAAATATTTTAATTAAAAAATAATTTTATATTCTCCACCGAGCCATGCTAAAAACTGTATGAAACATTGTTTGCTTATGCAATCACAAAGATTTATAAAATTATGCACCACTACAAGAGGCTTATTGACAAAAGCATAAAGATGTATAAATAAATGCTGCACTAGTTGTACGGTTAGCTCAAATAAATGAAAAAGTATATTTAAAGCTGACATAAACAGCAAGCATCCATATGGATGTTTCATTGGTACAAAAGAAATCAAATAGAAGTAGACAATAAACAATTAGGTGGCTTGTTCCGCACTGTGAAAATATATCCTTAATGCATTTATATGACATGAATAAATACATGTGCAAACAAGATCCAATAAATTTATAGTTGCAAAGGCATGAATTCTTCCAAGAAATTCTGATGTGTATGGAAATTAACCAATCTGTGGATCAAAACTAGGAAGATGAAGTACCGATTAGCTTTATTGCAGCACATAAGGTCCCTCCTGTTGCAACAAGGTCATCAATAACAAGAACCTGATCATTAAACTGGACAGCTCCAACATGCATTTCCATCGTATCCGTACCATATTCTAGAGAATATTCTTCTGAAATGACTTCACCTGAGGAAAACAAAAGTTGCTCAACATGTAGGCACAATTTTGACATGCATAACAGCCCACATTGATGAAAAAGTAATTTAAAAAATATACCTGGTAGCTTTTTTGGCTTCCTCAAAGGGACAAATTTTGCCCCAATAGCTAGAGCAATAGGAGGCCCAAAGATAAACCCTCTAGCTTCAACGCCTGTCCACATCACAAATGTATGAGGAAAAGTCTGCACGGAATATTCTTTGTATGCATCAAACAAAACTTTTTTCCCATAACAGCTAGAAAACTTCGAGTTTGCATGCATGGTTGCTACATGTTAGTGGGCTCACTGAATGGGTAATCAAAAGAAAAAAGAAACAAAATTATAACAGGTAGCACGAAAGTCTGCCAGTTATTTTCTTTTTGAAATTAAAAATAGCGTTAAAGCTGTAGAAACTGCTTGGGAAGGAAACATTATTCCCCTTCATTATTCACATGTAGGGTAGTTATATTAGGAAAACCAATCCCTCCTAATTTACAAACATATCAAATATATCTAATCTAAATTTGGAATGGAAATAATTCTGAAATAAAAATAACAAATAACACATATAAAAAAAATAAAACTAATTAAGGATTTTCAAAGATTATCTTCCAATTCAATCTTCCATGACAGGTAGGTGGCCAGCCGGCCCACCCAAGAAAGCAGTCGGTTACTTCTTGATTTTTCACAAAAGCAATTCAAACCTCAATTAAAAAATAGTTCTTTATTTGAATAGCTCTTCTAATTCCTTTGCCAAGGTGCTGAATCAGGTATAAAATACAAGAAAATAAAAATAAGCATAAGTTCATACATTGTTCAGAGTCGGGCACGAGGATGCTGAATGTTTTAGGACATATTTATTTATATATTTAATGAAAAAAATCATAGGCAAAAGTGGTTAGATTTTATGAGGATTTAAATTGTTTGCTTGCCCAAAAGAAAAACAAATGAAATGAAAAAATACACTTGTTGCTTCAGAACTTGAATTTTTGTAGTAGCCAGCTTGATATTGAACTTATTATGCACTACATAAGTTAAGTTTATTGTAGGTACAACAATAAGTGCTATTTGAACTCTATGTATTGTATACTTAAATCTACAATGAATTAATCATTGTTTATAGATTTATGGTAAAATATTGACAAACTTCTTTAGTGAATTAATCTTGTATTTTGTATATGACGTGTTTGCAGAATTATTTGATTCATCTTAATAAAAATTGTTTGCTGCCTAGAATTGGAAGCATCAAATAATCTTGGAAGAATAAATTTATGCCTTTCTTTAAATAAATTAATATGAATATATTTGAAACAAAAATAGACTTAAATTGCATTTGAAATCACTATGAAGCAGGCTATAATGTGATCCTGCTGATTTAATTCGCATAGATAGAACGTCTAATTAATTGGATTATCTCTAATTGTTTTTAGAAAAAACCTAGAGGTAGCTTCATACATGATTGACATCGAGAAGATAGATTTTTGATTAATGAGAAGTCAAATTAAATCATTCTGGAAGATTGTTGAGAAGAAATCTAGAGCTTAGAGTTTGTTATTAGAAGTTTCTTTGTATTAAAATCACAGTTTGAAAAATCTCCAATCAAGTATTTTATTAAAAATTACAGCTCATTTATATTAGTAATTTGCATTACAAGGGCAATGTCACGACCCGGCCTGCTAGTTTAGAATTAACCAAATCAGAACCTGCAATTAGATGATAGTAACATTTCTTATTATTTTATTTTATACAAGTTATTACAAANGGTGGCCGGCCGGCCCACCCAAGAAAGCAGTCGGTTACTTCTTGATTTTTCACAAAAGCAATTCAAACCTCATTTAAAAAATAGTTCTTTATTTGAATAGCTCTTCTAATTCCTTTGTCAAGGTACTGAATCAGGTATAAAATACAAGAAAATAAAAATAAGCATAAGTTCATACATTGCTCAGAGTCGGGCACAAGGATGTTGAATGTTCTAGGGCATATTTGTTTATATATTTAATGAAAAAAATCATAGGCAAAAGTGGTTAGATTTTATGAGGATTTAAATTGTTTGCTTGCCCAAAAGAAAAACAAATGAAATGAAAAAATACACTTGCTGCATCAGAAATTGAATTTTTGTAGTAGCCAGCTTGATATTGAACTTATTATACACTACATAAGTTAAGTTTATTATAGGTAAGACAATAAGTGCTATTTGAACCCTATGTATTGTATACTTAAATCTACAATGAATTAATCATTGTTTATAGATTTATGGTAAAATATTGACAAACTTCTTTAATGAATTAATCTTGTATTTTGTATATGAAGTGTTTGCAGAATTATTTGATTCGTCTTAATAAAAATTGTTTACTGCCTAGAATTGGAAGCATCAAATAATCTTGGAAGAATAAATTTATGCTTTTCTTTAAATAAATTAATATGGATATATTTGAAACAAAAATTGACTTAAATTGCATTTGAAATCACTAAGAAGCAGGCTATAATGTGATCCTGCTGATTTAATTCACATAGATATAATGTCTAATTAATTGGATTATCTCTATTTGTTTTAGAAAAAACCTAGAGGTAGCTTCATACTTGATTGACATCGAGAAGATAGATTTTTGATTAATGAGAAGTCAAATTAAATCATTCTGGAAGATTGTTGAGAAGAAATCAAGAGCTTAGAGTTTGTTATTAGAATTTTCTTTATATTAAAATCACAGTTTGAAAAATCTCGAATCAAGTATTTTATTAAAAATTACAGCTCATTTATATTAGTAATTTGCATAACAAGGATAATGTCACAACCCGGCCTGATAGTTTAGAATTAACCAAGTCAGAACCTGCAATTAGACGATAGTAACATTTCTTATTATTTTATTTTATACAAGTTATTACAATGAACAATCAAAACTTCTAATAATAAGAAGAGCTACCAAGAAAAACAACAAACTACACTAAAATTTAATCAAATTCTGAAAGTAAATCAGTAACATAACCAACATTACTCGAAAATAAACAATATAAGAAACTAGAACCTTAACAAACAACCTACTATCTAGCATCAGTAGTTCTCCTGTAAATCAAGTCCCTCTTGTAAGTCATATCAATCAAGAGTTTTGCCTATAAAAATAACTAATTTTAAAAATAAATGTACCACAACTTAGTGAGCAATTACAATCTTATCATGCATCAAATTACTATACAAATATCATGCAAGAATGTCCCAAATAAATGTGATTCATTAATTAATTAAACTGTAAGCTTTCATTGTAAATTAATTCTTCTTGTTTCAATATAAGCATTTGTCTTATTAATATTTTTAAGAAGTCATATCAGGATCACCGTCATACCCAAAAATATCCTAAAAAAGATGTACCTATGGTTACTATCGAATTTGCACACAAAAATATCCTAAAAAATTTGCACGGCAAGGTCATTTCCTTTTTCTTATTCATGCATCGGTACAATAACATCCCCAGTTAATACTATAAGATGGTAAAACCTGACTGACTAAATCATTAATATTTCATTTTCTTTTTATTATATCCATTTAAAGTCATTGAATAACCTTTATTCTTTCACGTTTCATTTATTTTCATTTTAAAGATTCTTTAACTTTCAATAAGCAAATAATAAGAAAAACATGTATGTTTAAGATAATAATGCAAGTCCTATTAAAATAAATCAATAATTTAATAAAAAGAATAAAGTAATTACTTACTTTAACTCTTCAAAAACATCTTTATAAGCTTATTCCTCCACTTTCTTCTCCTACAATTACCTATAATCATTAAAAGTGCATATATAAAAATTTTATTTCCAAAATAACTCTCTAACATATAACTAATTAATTTAAATATTTCTCCCGAATCAACTTTTAACCAAATATTCTTACATGAAATTTATATACTCTACTTAATGACGTTTAATTAAAATCACAAATATAAATAATACATAAGTTTTCACCTCTTACTCCATTAAAGACACTTATCCTAAGTTTTCAATCCAAGATCCCTCCTCTTTTACTTCTAACCCAAATAATAAAAATGGTAATTAGTACATTCAATTAATTATGCAAAATTCTACATTTAAATTAACCATAAATATACATCAATTATCTCTCTCTTTTGAACAAATGCTGATCTCGATCTTCCTCCAATCTAAGATATTTATATCCTCAATCCTCCTTTAACTAAACCTACACGAGCTCTTCTCACACGCGAGCCATCGCCTCCTCTTCCTCTTACTTCCTTTCGTGTGTAGAGATTCACCCACTCTAAACCATAAGGGTGCCTACTTAATTCTCCTTCCTTCGTGCACAAAGGACACACACAAGGCTCCTCTCTAAAATTTGATTCAACTAAGGTTGCACACACAAGGTACACTTCACGCCTCCCGTGGCTCCTCCTCTTCTCCTTCGTACAAAACATGCATTGCCTTTTTGCAAGCCAGGACAACGCAACGACCGTCGTGCTTGTCTCCCATGTCGGCTTCAACACCCTCAAGTGAATCTACTACAAGAGACAATACCATCTTCTCCCCAAGCACCCACACAAGATATACAATGTTATTAGCCCAAGCAAATCTTTACATTTTTTTTCTCTTTGTTTTGTTAGTTTATACATATATTTCTCCTTATTTAGTGTTTAATCTATTATAAAGAGCGCTAAAAACAAAATCCTTATAATAAAAATTTTTTCTTTTAAACTCTCTAAAAGTCACCTTAATCTTTAAAATTTTATATTGAAACAAATTTTTATAACAAAATTTTTATATTTAATGTTTTCTTGCACAATATTATTCCATCAATGCCTATTTTTATTTATAAGAGTTTTTCTTTTTGTTCCTTGAGTACAGCTTTTGCAACTTTCTTAATAGTGATTGCTAATTTATCCCACATAACATTAATTTCTTCATTAACATCTCAAATCATCAGATCTTAAAAGTGTGCTCATAAAAAAAATTTATTTGCGTCTTTGAAGATCCTTTATCTAATTCTAAGATAATATTTCGTCGTATTTTTATCTTCAAATCCTATATCTTAAAAGTTAAAACCATTAATTGATGTTGGGTATAAATTTTCATTTGGAACAATCTTATAATCTTTACAATCTCCGCGATAAATTCTTCTCATTAAAAAATAATCATTTTATATTTTATTAAAATCATTCTTATAAGTTTATAAGTGATAATATGTTCATCTATTTTCTTAAATAAAATATTAGCAATGACAAAATTATAGGTTAAAGAAGAATTCAAAATGACTACATTCTTCAATAGTCACTCCAAAATCGTATCTATCATGAAAAATTCTAAAATTTTCTATCACTCTGCCAACAATGGACATTTAAATCCCCTACATAATTTTTTTTTTCAAGACACCCTTTGTATTAATTATTCTAGGTTATTCTTAAGTTTTTATTTTAAATATATATCTAAACTTACTCTAGGAGCATAAAAACTTATAATATTAAGAATCTTAATATCAACAACGATCTTTATGGTTATAATCATATCATCAAGTCTATTAATTTTTACAATATTAGTTTTCAAACTTTTACATATAATTACAACTACATCATTTTTTAATATGACTCCTACCTGAATACTAAAGTTTAAAACCTAACCTATGAATCTCTTTAATATTTTCTATAACTCATTTAGTTTTTTGAATACATAAGATATTTATCTTTTTACGAATCATAATATCTATTAATTTCAGTAATTTACCTGTGAAAGTACATATATTTCAAGTTCGTAATACAATATTAGTTTCATAGAGTAACTTATTTGCCCACAAACATCCATATTGTGAGAATTCTTGCTTCTTAAAGCTAGACAAGGGCACCTGTGCAGCGACCCTTGCATATTTTTTACCGCATTCAGGTCATGCAACGCATGCTTCAAGGGGATGTTATAACATTTACACAATGATTTAAGGATTTCATGTCAAGATTTCTTTTTCTAAATTTTACGTTGGTTATCGATTACCTAAAGCAACCATTCACTTTTCGCATCTGGAGCTTAGGACCCAGCGATAGCAAAACCCAAACTACATATGCATAAATAGGTGCATAAAAATAATAAAAATCCAAACCACCACAGATCCTTGAAATTTTTCCTCATAATTTAAGTTACTCTACATGTGTCGCACTATTAACTTTTCAGCTGAAGCCCAATAGAATCTGGGTCACAAACTCGCATGTAATAATACAAGACTTATAAATCAAATTGTTGAATAAAAATAAGACCGCCCAACACCTACAGGTTAAAGGGATCGTTGAATATCACCTTAGTACACTACCAAGAAATGAATACCTGCAGGCTGCAGTTCAAGAAGGTAAACAGCCGAACACCCTACAGCCGAATCCCTTCTCTAGCCGAATGCCTGCATATTTCTACTGTAGTCGAATAGATCACCTGCTGGTAAAGAACACATGCGGTGAAAATTGGGACAACCGAATACAATGTATAGCTAAAGGAATGGAATGCCGAAGACCTTGCTACCGAACACCTGCAGCCTGAGGTGTCGTACACCTCCTGGGCTACCAATTACAAGAGTTGCCAATACCCTGCAAACTTTGTCACCAGCTAGTCTTGGATAGCCGAAGGAGATGGAAATCGCAACAAGCAAGAAAATGGGGAAAAGAAAATACAACACAAGAACCAAGAACACGAGAGAATTTCGTGGTTTGATCCACAGGACCTACATCCACAAGGGAGAAATCAACCATCGAATCCACTAAGGCAATAAAAAAAATTTACATAGCTTTTACATTGAGAAATGAGCTCTCATCTTGTCATGATCTCTCTTTCAAATCACTTTGATGCAAGATCTCTAAGATTCTTTACTCAGTCTCTACAAGCTATCATCTTCTTTCTCTAACAAACTGATTTTCTTTCCTTCCCCCTTCCCTACAAGTGTGCCTTATTATTTATAACTAATGAGCCTTGCATAAGTAAACCTAATTTATCTATGGAAGCTTCCATAATTCTTTAACGACTTTCATAGAATTACAAATATGTCATTTGCCTTAGCCTAGTAATTGTGAGTCATTATAACAATTCTCCACCTTGACTCTCAATTACAAAATTTTGAATAGAGGTTTCCTCCACCTAGCCCCGATGGTCCTGTCCAGGATGTCATTCTTCTTTTTCTTGTCCATCTTAGCCGATTCATCTCAGTCGGCAGTGGGACAATCAGAATAAAGATGTTCGATGGAGCTGAACGAATACTGCAACATGTCAGATATGTTTCTGAACTCAAAAGAAATCTGATTTCTTTAGGTACGCTGGAGTCAAGCGGATACTTGTTCAGGACAAAAAAATAATTGTATCAGAGTAGTTAAAAGATTATCTCATCGTCATGAAAAGAGTAAAAAAAATGGGTTTTACTCCCTAGTTGGAAGAACTGTGATTGATAACTTATCTAATACAATTAAATCAAAACCCCACAAGACTAAACTTTGGCACATGAGACTGGGGCACGTAAGTGAAAGTGACTTACAAGAACTGTCTAAAAAAAACCTGTTCTGTGGAGATCAAGTCAGTAAACTAGAGTTTTGCGAACAATGTGTGTTAGCGAAGGCTACCAGAGTGAAGATCTCTACCGGCATTGCCGACTACACCAGGAAGGTATGGGTCTTCATTCTAAAAACAAAAGATGAAGCTTTTCAAGGGTTCAAAAACTCGTAACTCTCACTAAAAACAGATGGAAACAAATTTGAAGCACAACAGGGTGTTTGACTGCTCAGTTCTTAGTTTTCTTCAAGTGTTAGGCGGTCATATTTTCTTCAACAATTGGTACCGTCTGTGGAAAATTCTAGCCACGACAATGGGATCTGCCAAGTTCGACATCGAGAAATTTACCGGAAAAAACGATTTCAGCTTGTGGAGAGTCAAGATGAGAGCATTGTTGGTGCAACAAGGTGTCGCGGAAGCATTGTAAGGACAAGCGGCATTGCCGACCGAAATGTCCAATATGGAGAATAACAACATCTTGGACCGAGTTCACAGCGTGATAATCTTTGCAATTGGAAGTCAATGTGAAAATTTGTTATGGTGACTCCCAGTTATGTGAACTAAGACAAAATTGTGTTTATAAAGAGGTTTAAATAGCTAATGGGTACAACGGTCATTTGGCTATTTAAATGTGTTTAACCGGTCATCTTGTATGAGTCATTCGTCTATATATATATAATGATGTATATGAGTTAAGAGGGGTAACGGAGAGAGAAATTCTGAAAGCAAGGCTTGGAATTAAGAAAGCCTTTATAGAGATCAAGATCGATAGAGGGTTTGGAATCAAGAAAGCTTGAATCAAGATCAAGATTGATAGAGAGCTTGAGGAGATTGGTTTGTCCTTGATTTTGTGCGGAGTAATTTTCAAGATTTTCTTAGTGAATTATTTATTGATTCCTTCCCGTGGATGTAGGTCCTATGGACTGAATCACGTAAATTCTCGGTGTTCTTGTTTGCATTCTTCTTTGAGTTTTTTCTTCTTTTTCCGTTTCCGTCTTGTTGTCCTGCGGCTTTCCCTTGTTGTCATGCAGCAGATTTTGCTACACAAATCAATTATTATTACAAAAGAAATTTAGCCAAAATTAGGAAAATTCTAGTTTGCAAACCAACGAATATTTATTGTATTAGAAGATTTACATGAATACCACTAAAATCTTATGAAGTTACATATCTTACACCTAAACTTCAAGTTTTACTTATATGCAACTTACATATGCTTGATATCACTTCTTAAAAGTTACAACAGTGGTTTTTTACGTTATCTGAAAGATTGGGGTGGTATTAATATATATATATATATATAAAAAGGTATTAGTTATGTAAATACATAGAAATTGATCAGCGGTACGTTTCTAAATAGCAAGATGCATAAACATGTGAATACGAGCAAAAGCCTCGTTGACTCTACTGCTACTTGGAAAATTTTGTCATACTTTACTCACGTGTTAAAATACCAGTAGACGTAGTTGGGCTTCTCACCGTTTAGTCAGTTCCTGCACTGCAAGTTTCAACTATTGCAACATGAACGCATTTTTTATAATAATTTTAAAAAATTTAACACTGCTTCTTCGTGCTCGAACACATAAGCAGACAAGTTGGAAATAAATTGATAAAGCCATGGCCGAGTTTTCTTCTACATCCTCGTGACGTCAAAATTACATTGGGAAGGGGGAACCACCGCAATAGTGAAGAAATAAAGATTTCAAAGAATCTAGATATATATGCAATTCAGCCATCATTCAAACCCACTGTTCAATACTTTCAAAAACAACTACAAAATCAGAAGCATCCGATAAACTCAAAGAACACCATTCACCGGCACAAAAAACAAAATCACTAGAAACATAAGCCAACAAAGAAACAGAATCCAAATATAACCAACAGATAACACCATTACTACATTACCAGCCACAACAGAGATCCGCATGTCCCTGTACCTCTCCACGAACAACTCCACGGTATCCCTAAAAGCTTTGGGATCGAGCAGCAGCGTCGTGATATCTTGAAACATAACACCTACGCCAACCAAACCCCCGAATCAAAACCAAAAATATAGGGCATTCCGTTTCCATCATCCATTCACGAGATCCAACCCCCACAAACCCAAAAAAACAAAAACAAAAACAAATCACAGAGAAAAAGAAAGGATTACCATCCTTGGGGAAGTTGGGAATGATGCGGATCGAAGACGCGATCCTCTTGATCCGAGTATCCTGATCTATAGACGCCATCAAAGCTATTTGCCGGTTACTGCGTTAGCAATGGAGAGGATTGAACTGAGAAGAATCTGGAAAGGAAGATATGAGTGGGTGAGAAACTCAGATTTGAAAATGACGGATATATTCTGAAAAAGATGGCGAGGAGGCCGATAAATGTCGTCAACTTCAATTTTGGCTGCTTTACCCCCGCACCCATCTTTAGCTTTTAAAAAGTTATAATTTAGTGCGGATGACCGCGGATATTATTCCATGCGGGACAGTTAAATTTACGGTTCGGGGGAAGATGATTCCGCGTGGTGCCAACATGGACGGTCGTATAGGGAGCGGGGTGCGGTGAATCGTATGCAAGAGGTGTTTTGGAGCTCCACGTAGATACCAGTTTGTGCGGACACTTTAATAAATTGCGTGCCGGTTGACCCTTCGAAATTATTACGGACTCAGATTTGTCTGAATATCTTCATGTGACCCTAATAGAAAAAAAAATTATTTTTTTTGTCATTTAATCAATTAATGTAGGAGAATACTCATCTCATGTTATTCTGCATTATTTAGATATTATTATAGTATTATTAATATATTATTATATTATTATAATACTAAAAATATTTTCAGAATACAATAATACATGAATACCATCATATTAACACCTAAATAATGTGGAATAACACGGGAAAAATATTCGCTTGTCGAATTTTTTTTTAATTTTTTTATCATCTCTATGCAGCGTGATTTCATTGGACTCCGGATGTATCTATACGTTCTTGTAAAATTGTACAAGGAGAAATTGCTATTTTAAACTGTTAAAAATACTGATTAAACTAAAATAATCTTAAGAATTTGTGTTATAATATATGTTTTAATTTTTTTATAATTTTTAAATTAAATTAAATCTAAATAAAATTTAAATTATTGCATAATGTAAAATTTTAAAAAAAATCAAATGAGTGCTAAACAATATTAATTTTTTATGAGATATTTTAATATAAATGTGTGATATGCAAGCTATCTTAATGTGTCGGTTGATGACTTAAGTCATGTGTATCGGGTTTTGCACATGCGATATGCCTGTCTCTTAAATTCGCTGAAATTCCTAATAAAAAAATATATGCATCACCTTAAAAATATTTTCAAATTTTTATTTAAATATTACGGTGTTCTTGTTAATTCGAGTTGGTAGAGTGATTAATTAACGTATTAACATTGTGCATAACCCGACATAGACTCAAATAATATAAATGGTGCAAAAACACTAGAAATTTCTTACGAGGAAAACATGAAAAGAGGAAAAACAATGTTCTGACCCAGTTGACGAGATCCACTATAAATTAGTGAATGTAGATATATCCTCTTGACCCAAAGATGGGAAAGGCTTACGCAATCTCCCGAGTTACAATATTAGTGTGCAGATGAACTTATTGTGAGAGATTGTAATGAAAACAAATGATCAAGGTTTTAATGTACCGTCTTCAGGGTCGACTAGGCACCTGGGATGGTGTGTCTCTTCGTAGGGTACTTCGTCGCTTTGTGATGCCGGTTGTTGCCTTGCATGATGCTTCATTGCAAGAAAAAGACAACGGCTGATGGTGATTGAGAGCAGCCAATGAGTGGTGGCCGGTTGAAGGTAGTTGGTGGCGATTAACGGTTGCAGGAGCAGGAGTTGTTCATTGATCGTCAACGCAAAATTAATTTTGGACTTCAGCTCCTTCTTCTAGCTTCAATCTTCTTCAGACATCGAGTTTCAAGCCTTCTTCTCATGAGAGAGGTAGGATTCTATTTATAGAATTAGAATCCCGATGTAAATAAGGAATGAATTAGAACATTCTAATTGGACGCACTAGAGGTTTTTCCTCAATTAGACAACCTTCAGCGGACATTTAATTAGTATCTCAATGATGTTAGAATCGAGTGATCTTGAGCTCGTTGGATTCGTATTGTCGAGAGGCTCGACTAAACAATAAGCTAATCAGATTTGACATCTACTCAATCTCTTAAATATGACTGGAAAACTTCCAAAAATAGTTTAATGGCTTGATTGAAACTTAATTTGACTCGGATTTAACCAAACCATTGGGTTTGTTTATCTGGGTTGGTTACTTTGACTATAAGTTTACTGAAATCGGAGTTTGGACGACTTTTTTATGAAATTTTGAATGTTTGCTTGGTCAAAAAATTGCATCGAAAACCGTGCATTTATCAAGATTCAAGCAAGAAGATGAAAATTTGTTGGAAGTATATCAGTAATAAAATTTTACTTAAAAATATTTTAACCTTAAGAAAATTTTAAATATATTTAAATTTTTTTAATTTTTTTTTACGAAACTATTCTCCGACCACCTTCGATCTTAAAAAATTTATTTAGAAATATCTTGATACAATTTTGAACATTTTTTAAATAAATTAATTAAAAATTAAAATATGATTAATTGGAATTTTATCTTTGAATTAGTAACTCAACATTAGTTAAAATGAATTTCAGGCTTATGTGAGTAGTACATGAGGTCAATCTTCAGCAACCGGGGTCCGTTTGAGGCAGCTTATAAGTGCGGGCGGCGTTTTCAAAACGCCACCGTACCGTTTGGTTCGCGCGTTTCGCCAGCTTATCCGAAACTGCGTTTGAGATTTTACACTAAACGCGGGCCACGGGTCGACCCCCGCGGGCCGCGTTTCAGGATAAGCAGCTTATTCTGAAACGCATAAGCTGCCCCAAACGGACCCTTACTTATTGCAAGTTCGGAGTCTATCAATTTTTAAAGTTAAAATCTATTTTGGATTAATTATAAACTTTAACTAAGAGAATACTAATTACATTAGATGGAATGTCAAATTAAGACCCTAATCACAATAAATAAAGATGTTTTAACAATTGATTAACAAATATATTTGATTTTAAGCCAATTTTTTACTATTTCTAGTTTATATTTTTCTACAAATGATCATGCTTAATGGGACTAAATGATTACCAAAAGATGAATCTAATCTGTTTTTATTATAAGCATGGCCAGCAAGACAAGCGACTTGGCACCTTTTAGTATTAGGGCGTGAATGGCTATGCAATTAATTTAAATGTATGAATGTGGCTTTAAGCTTCTTTTGATCCAGTTATATGTATAAGGAGTAAAGTTTCTCTGATTCACGATAATCACGTAAGAAAATATTTAGGAAATCATGATCAACACGATCCCTGAGTCACAGAGGAACGAACTTCATTAATCTTGAAGGAAGTCTCGAGATCTTTTACGGTTTTTCATTTTCTTCTGCTTGTGATTTTTTTTTTTTTGTTAGAATAGAAACACAGACATATAAAATAAACGATTCAATGAATTCATCAAAATATGTTGCTACATTTCAGTTACGTCTGATTAATTGTCTCAAAACTTAAATCTTTGCATTTAATTTATATTTTAGGGAAATTAAATGAAACTGTCTCTTTTTAGAAAAAAATATTACATCAGTATTACGCACGTAGAAGTAACATGCATAGCCAATGAAATCACGCCACAACACCTCGCGCGACAGGAAAAAAAAAACGAAGCAGTAACACGGAGAATATTCCCTCCTGTGTTATTTATGTGTTATTGCATGTTATTCATGTGTTATTGCGTGTTATTCATGTGTTATTGCGTGTTATTCATGTGTTATTGTGTCCCGAGAATATTCTTGATGTTATAATAACACAATAACACATGAATAACATCGCGTTATTGTGTTATTATAACATCAAGAATATTCTCGGGACACAATAACACATGAATAACACGGGGAATATTCCCGACAGAGAAAAAAGCGGCGCAGTAAAACGGGAAATATGCTCCCCAGTGTTATTCATGTGTTATTGTGTGTTATTCATGCGTTATTGTGTTATTATAACACCAAGACTATTCCCAGAACACAATAATACATGAATAACACACAATAAAACATGAATAACACGGGGGGGATATTCCTCGTGTTACTGTGCCGTTTTTTTTCTATGTCGCGCGGGGTATCGTGATATGATTTAATTGGGTACGCACGTTACTCTACGTGCGTAATAATTATGTAATATTTTTTCCTCTTTTTATGCTTATTTTGAACATTTAATGATTTTAGTCACTAATTTAATTTATTACATGTATGCTGTAAAGATTAAAATAAAAATGGGCCGATAAAAGAGCTACCAAGCGCCGCTAAATTATTACATATAAGTAAGATTATTAGTTATTTATAAGATAATTGCTAATCCAAATATGTATGCCTTCACCACAGTGATCAACGTCAATTGGTCACACAATTCTCCAATAGCTTCTAAATGATTTTCATTAATTTGAAAGATTGCAATTACAATTATAACAATGAACAAATATAACTAATTTTGTTATCTATATATTGATTTATTTGCAGTAGTATGAAAACGAATTTATACTCACTTTAGAAAAGAAAGTATTACGTCTGGTAAACTGAATGTGCAAAGGCATGAATCTCATCACGACTACTCCCTCGTCTGTATGACCGGACGATAGATGTAATATTTTCTCCCACTTTAGGCAGCCTGGACATCTAGCTTGGCGATGTTGTCTCAAATTACCTATTACATATGACACGTATGGTTGAATTTTGAGTTTTGCCTGAAAAGAGACAACCTACAGAAAAACTGACTTTTAGTTGACCGCGGTTATCGTAAGCTGCAAAAAAAAGAATGTAAATCACACCCAATAATTCTGCTGACAGAGAAAACAACAGGAGAAATGACGGCTGTAAATACATCTCCCCCTGAAGCCTGGGCCAGGGAAGAAAAAACTATTGCAGGAGAAAGGGTTGACGATGGATTTTGCCGGCATTGTCCGATCGACAACAATAATATCTCCGGCGAGATGACGATGAGGCGGGTGGCGGCATCGCTGGTGGAGCCCTTGCTCACGACCCCCTTCTCGATTTATTCGACTCATGCAGACGTCGCACGCAATGAATGCAACATGCTCTCTCTCGACTGCGTGGACGCCGACTCTAGTGCATTATGCCTCTATTGTCGCTCAGAGCGACATGTCGGGCATCGTGTGATTTAGATACGACGGTTGTCTAAGTCTTACCACGATGTGGTTCGTGTGGCGGAGATCCGGAAGGTTCTTGAGATCGGAGGAGTTCAGACGTATGTAATCAACAGCGCCATAGTGCTCTTCCTCAACGAGCGACCCCAACCACGTCCTAGCGATAAGGATGCATCCCCGCACACGTGTGAGATCTGTGCTCGATCCCTACTCAGTAAGGCGGGGCTAAGGAGGAGCAGAACAAGACGTGTAAGTCACGTGACTTCCGGTTCAAGAAGGGCCGGCCAACAAACAAAGCTTGCAAGAGAATGAGAAAAAATAGTTGTTTTAAACACCAAGATGAGTGCCCCTCCCTTCCCACACAAAGGATGACAGGAAGGGAGTCCGACAATTCTCAAAGAAAGGTCGGTGGCTAGAGTACGAAAACGTGCTCTGATACCATGTTGAAATTCAAAATAAGGTGAAATAAAGTGAAATACTTCATATTGTTTCATTGATATGAACAGAGGAATAAATAACCCTTACAAAAATTCTGTAATAGGAAAAATAATAAAAAAGAAACGATATGAAAGGAAAGATATATGACATGATATATCCAATAATTAATTCATATTAATTATTATGAGATATAAAGAATAACATAAAATAGATAAACAAATGATTCATAATCTAAGGAAATAAATATAAATAGGAAAGAAAATATCTACTTATATTAAGAAAATAATTTATTACTCATAACTTCTGATAGTTATAAATTATTTCCTATTATAATTCTTAATAATAACTTCATATAATATTTACATTTTGTAATTAGTCTTATATCCAATTAGAAAATTAAGCGCTTGATCAAAGGTCTAATGTGTTGTTAGCTGTTTCTGACAAAACAGATGGCACGTGATATTTTTTTGTTTTTGTATTTGTTTTCTTAGTTACTTTATTGGCAAATTTTTATGCGAGAGTTTTCCGCGCTTATTATTGCTTTCTGCACAACTGTTTCTTCTGATTTTCTTGACCGCCTCTCTACATTTAGAGCCAGAGTGGCCACCGGTTTTATTTTTCTCATTAAGAACAAAAAAAAAAAAAAGAAGAAGATTGGGGATTATTTTTATTTTTATGTATGATTTATTTTAATTCTTTTTAAACATTGAAAACTATATTCTTGATATATCTCAAATTCCTTTCAGAAACCTGGAGGCATGACATAAGTCTCGAGATAATTTTTTGAACAAGAAATATTCAAACATTGAAAAAAACTTATCGAGAACTCCGATTTCAACAAACATATGGTCTGACCGGCTCGATAAGAGTAACTCAATGTTACCAAAATTAGTTCAATCTGAGTCTAATCAAGCATAGATCAAGTCATTAAATAACTTTTGGAAGTTTTCCAGGCATATTTAAAAGGTTAAACGGATGTCGAATATAGCAAGCCTATACTCCAATCGAGCGACTCGACAAGATGAATCCAACGAGCTCAAGATCATTCAATTCCGATTTCAGACATCGTTCAGACACTCAAAAGTTCATCAAATGTCATTTGATCAAAGAAAGTCATTTGGACCTTCCGATCAAAGTGGTTCATAATTCTGCATTCATTGCATCTAAAATATTATAAATAGAGCCTCACTCTTCTCATGAGAAGAGACCAAAGGTTTGAGATAGAACTTAAAGATTTGAGAAGAAGCTGAAGTCCAACACTACCCCTGTCACTGTAGATCGTCGCAGGCCCTCGTCGACCACTGTCGATTGTTGTCATCCACCTCTGACCGCCATCGATCACCCCCGCCAACCATCATCGACACTCGTCAACTACCGTCGATGCCCATCAATAGCCACTGGTTGTCGTCGACCACCGTTGACCGCAGTCGAAAACCACCGATCGCAGTNGACCACCGTTGACCGCAGTCGAAACCCACCGATCGCAGTCGAGCACTATTGTCGTCGTCAACCACCACCGACCGTCGTCGGCCACCGCCGACCGCCGTCGATCACCACCAATCACTGTTGACCACCATTGACCGAAAACCGTCAGCCGACATTGTAACTTGGAAAACTTGGTAGCATTTTCCTGTTTGTGGGACAAGAGGTTATTGTAATTATCAATCAATAATGAATTTTTACAACTGGGTCAGACCCCATGATTTTTTTTCATTTCACGGGTTTTCCACATAAAAACTTATGGTTCCATTACTGGTTGTTTTATTTTACCCGAGTGTTTGTTGAATTATCATGCAACACTAGGAAGATAATTCATAACTCTACCGTTGCGAATTTTCTAGAACGCATCAATTCTTGTTTATTTATGCAGCAACAGTGGTCATTGGAGGGGGCGGCAGCAATAGGGGATAAGGTCATGGTAGTGATGGTGATTGTTAGGGAAGAGTGGTCGGAACTCGGGCTGTGAGTGAGCCGAGTGAGTCTGGGCTTATGAGTCGTGTTTATCGACCTAGGAACTTGCAAACTCAAGCTTCTTTGTTATATGGGTAAGATTTCAAGCTTTTTTAATCTCAGATCATCGATTCGCGAGCCAATTCAATTAGCTAATTGATGGTCATGTTGATGCCTTCCCCGACAAGCTGCCGTGATACTCTTTTTCCTCCTCTAGCCATCGATGCATTCTTCGTTGAGCTCCTATGATAATTTTATTTTTGTCTCGGGCTCGCATGTTGTGTCTCATCAATGTAAGCCTAGCTTGAGCTCAAGCTCAAGCTTGCATTTGATAGATAAGTTAATGTCGAGTTACGCATGACTCGAGTTTGGCTCGACACCCTTATACCTCTATCAGGGAAAGCCAACCGTGATAATGGAGACACTTGTCTATGAAAGTTGTTTTTAAAACTGCCAAAACTTTTAAATAATTTAAAGTGTTTTCGAAGCAACTTTATTTAACAGAAAAATTTAAAAAAAAATTAACAACTAAAAAATACATTTTCAAAATTATTTAAAAAGTCAAAAGTAAAAAATTATCCCACATATTTGCAAAAAAGTACACAATTTATGTTATTATTATAAGTTTGCCATGTAATTCATATATTTTGTTGATTTTTTCTTCGGTATTTTCAAAACAAATCTTTATATCTGCTCATCTATGGGTATGATTATAATCGATTCATTGTATCTCTTTCCATATTCAATAAATATGAATAAGAGGAAAGATCAAGTGATTTATAAGAGTTGGGGTTAGTTTAAGGTTGCTATTGATATGTCTCTAACTAAAAATTATATTTATTGCACGCTTAAAAATTCATATTGATAAGTGCTAATTTAACGTCTCGATTTTATATGACGATCTATCACTCACACATACACAAAAAATAACAAGAGAAGGCATCACAGTTTCTTATGTGAAAAACCCTCGAGAAGAGAGAAAATTGTTGGGTCTAGCATAGTCAAAATAATCCATACAAGATTGTAAGTATATATGTCCACTCTTCTTTTGAATTAAGGAAGATGAAATTACGAAGCCGTAATCATATATATACGATAATAGCCACAATAAGGTCGTAACAAATGCCATTCTTTGCGATAATAGCGATAATGGGTTCCAAAGGCCGTAGTTTATTGCTACAAAGGTATTAGTCCGCCACAAATATTTTAGATGATAGTTTTAATAGCATTAAATTCTCGTTGTTGAAATTCGTAATGATTGTTGGTCATTTATGTCGCAGTTGGTAGCTTCAAGAGCTTCAGTTGGCCACAAAGGTTATAGTATGAGGTTGTAATGATAGTAGTTGACTACGTAGGCCACAGTGGGTAGCTACAACAGTAATTGGCCGCATATGCCATAATGAATAGTTGTAAGAGCGTTAGTTGGCTACAAAGAGCATAGTGAAATGGTGTGATAGCAACAGTTGGCCACACATGTTATAGTGGAAAGCTGCAACAATGTCAATTAGCCACGAAGATCTTAGAGGAGGATAGTGATCTCAACAGCTGGCCATGTAAGACATAGTGGAGAGCTATAATAGTGTGAGTTGGCCACAAAGACCGTAATTGAGTGTTGTGATGACAATAATTGAGCACGTGAGTAATAGTGGGGCACTGCAATACTGCTAGTTGGCCATAAGAGGCTTAGTGGACAGCTACGATGACAGTAGTCGACCATATTTTGCAATAGAGTTAATTGGCCACAAAGAATGTATTTGGAGCTACACCAGTTGGTGGAGGCAACCTTTTTCCTCGATTTACTATTGCATCATAGATATCACAAATCAGTATACGACCAAAGAAGGAGACTTCGTGAGTTTGAAGAAAGTTATCATATTCTAAGTACAACAGTTTTAAGCAGCTGTCACTATCGAGGTACTGGGACCACCGTTTCGCTACCAACATCACCACAATCACCGACGCCCGAGCACTACAATCTTTATAGGACCACCATACTTCAACTGATTTTAGGCCATCATTGTTGTTATTGGAACACTGTCTACTGCATCAGATCACTATTGTCTAACTGTCATTATGTCGAACTAACTTCATAGTGTCACCGTCCCCGACATACGACCTTCACTAGACCGATGCTGCCATCGACTCTAGAAATTATCACTCAGCCACTGTCACCATTTTTAATCATCATCATCTGGACACCATAGCTGCCTTCATGGTACACTATTGTTGGAGGACTACTAATGCCTGAAGACCCGTATTACAGTCTCCTAGTTAACAATGTTTTGCCACCACTATGGATTTTGTCGGATCACCACCTTTTGGCCGCTACTACTGCCAAATCACCATCGAACGACCGATGAATTGAGCCACAACCAATGCTAAAGGACCATCCTTGCCCCCACTAACGCAACAACCAACATTACCATTTCTAGACCATTGTTTTCATCACCAAATCATTAACTTCTAACCCTTTCTATCATCAAAACAGCGTCACATATCTGCCACAAGACCATGTCACATTACTGATGTCGTGAGCGTCACCACCTTTGCTCAATTGCATTCATAATTGTTTTCAGACCACCATTGTTTGCATGATGTTATTGACATCCAACACCTCTATTGCTAAACTACCATTATTGGGTCACCATCACATATTATTGCCACAAATGTCATTGGACCAGTGTTGCCTGGAACATAACCCCTATCGTCGCTCTTCTATTGTCATAGATAGGTCTCTATCACCTCATCAATATTTTTTGTTTCTTCTCTAGTGAGAATGGTTATTTGGTATTTCATAAATATTTATTTAGGAAAAAAAAATAAAATAATTTCTGTATAACACTGTAGAAAATTTAGTTGTAAGAATAAACTTTTCACCAAATAAACTTCCCCACCATAAATAGTTTTAAAAATAAACAAAAATAGTAATAGATAAATATAGCTGTGATTGTTGTCCTACAAATATTACCGCGAGAAAGCCTTACAATGTAGACCCTCGGTCCATCAAAGAGAGAACTGTAATTGTGTATGAAAATTTCGCTTATTTTATTTTATTATTTAATATAGCATAATGACATGATATTTTGATATAATTATAATTAAAACAAAATATTAAATATCATTTGGTAAAAATAATATTTATTAACGAAAGCCTTGTGACTTCCTCATGTTCACATAATGCTCTTGATGATGATGGTTATTGTATGTTGAAAAAAGATCCAAAACACACAAATAATTTAAAGTAGTAGGAGGAGACACGAAGATTTTTACTTGGAAAAGTCCTATAAATAGAAAAAAACTTAGGGCCCAACTCAATCAAATTAATCCACTATGTAATTGTACGTATAATAGTCCACTCTTTTCTTGAATTAAAGAAGATGAAATTACAATGTCGTTGATTATAGATGTACAATAGCATTTCATTGATAATCACCATAATTGGCCTAATACATATTTAGTTCTGACCTATAATAAAATTAGTTAGTCACAAAAGTCGTAGTTGAAAATTGCAATAGTGGTATTTGGCCACAAAAGCCGCAGTTAGTTGCTACAAAAGTAGTAGCTTGTCATAAAAAATTGTATTTGGTGATTGTAAGAGCGTCAGTTGATCACATAACTCGTAGCTGTAAGCTGAAACAATAGTATTTGACTACATAGATCGTAGTTGGTGACTGCAAAATCGTTGATTAGTTACAAAAAGTTGTAGCTATTATAGTTGGTCATCTAGGTCGTAGTTGGTGACTGTACCCCTTCTTTCAGAACATGGTTATATTTTTACACTATATATATATCGATATACTACGTAAAGAAAGATATATGTTTTAGGAACAACTGCAGCATTTTGGCTACGACAATCATCAACAGTGGTCGTTAGTGGCTGGTGTGCAATGACAGCCAGCGACAGCTGGCGGGGTCAACAACTATGAAGGTCAAAAGCTAATGTTAGATATTCAATACAAGTTTTGTTTGTTATAATCATATTTGATATACTATATTTGCAAGTAAAGGTCATCGGTGGTGGTTGACGAAGGTTAGCGGCTACAGAAGCTTGAAGTTGTTGTCGTGCCTTCGAAATGACATTATACATTACGACTGTTTTCAATATAAGATGTTGTCAAGCAGGGGCGTCGGCGGTGATCCATGATTGCAAATGTGTGGTGGTCAACAATGGTTGGTGTCTACGAGGTCTGAAGTTATGTCGGGTCATAAGTCTGGAACACGCTTTATAATCACTTTTCTTCTCCCCCCTCAAGTGAAGAGAATGGATCACTTTATATTCTTTAGGGGAACAATTTTTTTTTTCCTTAAAGAATAACTTTCCCAACAATCTGATTAGACTAACCACGTTGATCTCCCTTGATCATATGAGTTTTCAAATTATTTAAGGGTTTCAATACCTCAAAATTAAGCGAGCTTAGACTCTTTAGATTTCTCTCATCAAGACACTTAAATTTGAATATAAATATATCAAATTTGGACTTCATCTGAGCATTCAATTGATGATCCAAACCTCCAAAAGTGCCTTCATGACTTCATCTATACTTTATTTAACTCGAATCAAACCAATTTTGATATCATCGAGTTCGTCATGTTGAGACAGCCGTCTTGATTATACTTGCTGAATTGGGGTTATAGATAATTTTGAATCTGAATCGGAAATTTTTCTATTTAAAAGTGTCTCAAGATTTATATCAGATAATAATTTTTTTTATCACGCATAAATAATAATTATAATAATAATAAGATAAATATAGTGCAAAGCCATTGCGCTTGAGACAAGCCAAACGCAAACATAACGTTATTTCAAAAGAAAGGGGAAGTTGCACTTCACATTTTAATTTCCGACACATCACACGGTTGCTTTTTATAGTTCTGTTATGCTCTCCATACTGCCTTCTTTGTTCTAATTGACGTGTTATGCTTCGTATAGCCCGAACTTAAGGCGGGCCGGCAACACTTAACTTTCATAAAAAGCTATTAATTTTGCCTAATTAGCGTATTAAGCTTTGGAAATCTCCAATTATTTAATCCACATTACGCTGTTAATTAGCCGGCACGCAACCATGTGGTTCATGACTCCATGTCCATGTTGTGAAGGAAAAAAGCTAGCTATTAGTTTGGCCATGTCTTGACAATTTGTCCCATCTTTCTTCATTAATTCCTTTTGTCATATTGTCACCTTCATAGCTGTTTAATGTTAATTAAACCATGTTGTGGTCATCAATTAAGCTTTTTTGGTTGTTTGCCATTTGGTGAAAAAAAACAAGGCTTTTTTTTTTTGCTTAAATTGATTTACTTTAAATTAATGTGTTATTCATCGAGTTAGTGTAAAATTTTATTCTGAGGTCTAGCTGTAACCTACTAGGAGTGGTCAATCATGAGGGTTTTATTACGCTGGTGGCAACCTCTATCACTTGGGAATCCTTATCCAGCTATTTTATTAATCTTAGTGCTTCTACTTTATAATTATAATAAAATCAAGTTAGTGGGTTTATGTGTTGAGCTTAATAAATAAAATTAGGGCAAGATAATTATATGTATATAGTTTTAAGTATAAGAGCTCCGACCTTTAAGTAGAGTGAAGTTGAATTTATGAGTAATTAATGTATTTTTTAGCATAATATATGTAGATTTATTGAGAACCTTGAAGCCAAACTTTTTTTAAGTTGGAAGAGTCTTATGGTCTTTAATATCTTAAGAAAATTTATAATATTGATTAAAAGTAGTCATGAGCATTGGATAGTAACTATATATATGAGTTCAAAAAATTATAAATGATAAAGAGTCATCCACATGTTAGTTGATGGGCGTTAAATATTAAACAAGATAAAATAATGCATAATTGAAACTTTCTCTTGAACTCGTTCAGAAAAAAAGGTTCCATATAATAGGAGTCATTGAGCGAACCTTCAAGATCCATTATTAGAATCCTGCATTCATTGCCAAAGTAGTGTAAGACCATTGATGTTAATGTGTCTTACTTAATTTTTAAAATATTGAGATGGTTTTTATTATAATGACAAAAAATTCACATAATTTTTAAAGCAAAAATGTGCTCGTACTAAAGTTTTCTTAGGATTGAAGATCTTCTAGGAAGTAGGATCACAAGGATAAAATCACGAGTTCTCTCAGGTCTAACCAACCAAGATCTCGATTAATTTTTTTTTTTTTTTGAGTTACTAGAACAAAACCATAGAATCTAATTCACTAAAGTTTGAGCTAAACAACCGCTTTATAAATCACTAGATAAATAAAATTAACAAACAAGGCAAATGCTAAATTCCAATTAAGAGTTTTATCCCCCCATCCCATTGTCATTCCTATAAAGAGAGCACTTGAACATCATTAAGACAAAAAAAATAAAAATAATAAATAATCATTTGGATTTAGCCAAATTGATAGGTTAGAATAGTATCAAGTGTTCTAAAATTAGGTGATTAAGACTATTTCAACTATTTGGTGAAAGCAAATAAGAATATAGAAAACTAACACACTCATCATTTCTCACTTAATATGACAAACTACCAAGCATGATTAGGCCAAGTTCCTTTCATAATTCAACATGGCAACCAATCGGATGGCTTTGTACAAAGTCTTAGTTCTTAGTTATTCTTATTCATGAATTAGTTAACATTAAGTTTGCATTTTCTCATGCCATTGAGCCAAATGGACATGTCATTTACTATGAGGAAGCCAAGCAATTAGCTCCTATTTGTCGTCTAATATAAAGTAATTTTTAAACTTTAATTTTATTGGGCAAGCTTTCAACTTCCGGAGAAGTAAACACGATCCCGTGGCATCAATATTTATTGATGGCTCGGAGTTCTAAGGAAATGATTTGTTATTTAAAGGATGGATTTAATATATTTTATTGTTGTAATGAATATATTTCAAACTAAATTTGATTTAAATTTAATTTATATTTTTAAGTCTATTAAGTATGTTGAGTCCTTTTTTTAAATTTTCTTTTAAAAAATAAATGTATTTTTAAGCTTTACATAAATCACAAGTAATTCTTCTGTATTTACGTATCTCACACTCAATTCTTGATATTTACATGTGTACCACTCAATTCTTTCGTATCACATCAGAAATATCACTAATTATTATTCTTCGCAACTCAAAGCCACCTTTTAATGCATAGGTAAAATGATATGTAGAAAAAATATTAGAACTTTGGGGTGAGATAGGTAAATACATGAGAATTTCGTGTTATGTATGTAAATATCCCTTAAAAACAATGCATTTACTTACATAACCTTGGAATTCTTATGGATTTACATATCAACACTTGAACTTTCATATTCACATACATGCCGCTCAAATTTGATGATAAATTAAAAAATCTCTCAATTATTAACTTTCTAGAAGTGAAATGCACATTCTCATACATAAGTTTTAACACCAAATTGTTATAAATATAAATATCAAATTTGGTGTTAGATACGAAAACATATAAGAATTGTGTGGTATGCATGTGAATTTCACTTAAAAAAGAAATGTTATATTAGCTTCATTCATGTCACAAAACTAGCCAAAAGTTAATAGATTGTATGAATATTTTATTTTATTTTATTTTATCGTGAGATTTCCGATGTCTACAAAAGCATCTACAAGGGTGGAGGCTATCAATGATGTCATAAAGGTGTTCTTTGCTATGCTATCTATCAATAGGGAATGCTTGAAATAATACCAACAAGTTTCATAGAAATTCAAATATTCATCTACTATGTACGGAAGTAACCGATCATCCATAAAAAAACACAAATGTATGAGTTGATGACAACAAACAAATTAAGGGTCATTAAAAATAGTAGCTTGACCTTCTTGATGGAGCTCTCTTGAGAAATTGACCTTCTTGACTCAATTTCTTCATGAGAGCATGACATTCTTTGAAACTCATTCGGAAGAACTTTGTCTACTCGTTCATTCACCCTTAAGAGTGCTTCAACTTAACCTAGTTATGGGTACATTGTTGTTTATGTAAATGAAATCTATTATTAGTGAACCACCACTCACTTTCAGTATGTTTCATGGTTACTCCATTCCCCAACAAATTATTGCTTATTAATTCCTTAGCTTAGTTCATTATTATTAGAGTAATATTAAACTAATACTTAGGACGAAAAGTCTTAAATCTCTAATAAAATTCAAACTTTATTTGATTTTTTTTCATTTTAAAGTTAACCAAGCCTAATTCCCAATTGGCTAAGCATAGTTAGACATTACCCATCTTAGTAATTCCTATGAGCTTTGCCTTTCTTTGCAATCTCTACTTAAGGAATATCTTTTTGCAAATTCATTTATGGAATCTCAAAGTAGCTCCACGTGAGTTACTTATAGAGGTTTATATTGCCTGATACCTCTGAAAAAGTATGAATTTCTTGATACATATTTTCATTCATCATATTAAGGTTTGAGTTACTTGGTGCCACTAGGAAAAGTTTTAGTTACTTGATACCTACCTTCAGCATATTCCATCCTTATAGCCACATCATTTGAGTAGTCGTTAGATATATTTATAAATCATTGTCCAGCCTTGGCTATGCCCCAATCTACACTATTTATTTTAATTTTATTAATGCCAAAATGTACGTCTAGCTAAATTTACTTACCGTACAAGTTGGGGCCATTAATTAACATATCATTCAGTGTAATGTGTTCTCTTTGACTTAGGATTCAACATCCAATCTTCACTACAATTTAAATTAACTATTTTGGCAGAATTATAAATCTCCTTATGTGACTTTTAAAGGGTCTAATAGAATTTATTTTAGAGCTTAATTTTATTTTAACCACTTAAACCTATTAATAGATTATTCAGATTTTTATTCTCTTGAGCACATTATTGAATCCTTGTTCTAAGAATCCATCTTTTCAGTGACTTTTTTTAAGTAGCTTATTTTTCCCTAGGGTGTTGACAATGGTGTTCCCCAATACATCCTTCTTTTGATGGCTTCTTTGAAGTACTTTATCCTTCTTAGTTCATAGCTGATGCCTCACCCCAAGAAACCCTCTTATCATATAATCATCTCAAAAATTTCCTCATCATGATGCCTCATTCTAGTAAATCCTTGATCATTGAGCTCTTATTTGATAGTGTCATCTATTTTAGTGACCTAACTCAAGAATATGTTACATCTCGATTAATTTGATTATATCTTTTGAGAATCTAACCCTCAACAACTTCTCTAGAAGAAAACCCCATGAATTCCATAAGGGGGGGAAATTCTTGGCTCTATATTTTTATTAACAAATGAGTGTGAAACTTCCTATCTTGGGTATCTCAACTCTCATTTTCAAATCAATATGAAAACATAGAATTTATACCCATTTGAATTATATTTTAAATCAACTTGAGATTATTGCATTTAATGAGCCTGAACTTGAGATTGTTCAATTTTTGTGTCACTGTTAATGCTGATGAATTTAGTGTGTTAATTTTGTAAATATTTTTCAATATTACAAAATACACACAACATATATAATAGCAACATATGCAATTAATCCCAACAAAATAACTTCAATTAAAATAGTTTTATTTTTTAATAATCTTAAAACTGTCAAATCCCCTTTAAAAATAACGCAAGTATACGTATCACTCAAGTAATATAGGACTTTAATAGAGTCTTAGATATCGATTTCACAGGAAAGTTGGAAATGCCTGTAAATAAGTTCCTAAAATTATAACATAAACTACTATTTTCAAACTACAAAAAGTAAAGTGTGAAGTTTGAATATTAAATAATAAATGAATGCTAAATAAAATGCAGTTGAAAGACAAAATTAACTAAACTAAATGTTAAACTTTCAAAAGTAAATTTACAAAAATTAAAACTAAGACGTTGTGACAGAAATTTTAAATTTAAGGAAACATCTTTCCCCTTTACATGAGTATATGTTTTGTGAAGAAAATAAAATCATTTGAAAAAATATATATAAAACTGTTTTGTGCCGAATAGGAGCAATCTTATTCTTTACTCTTTTCAGATTGTACAAAGAATATTGACTAATCTAGAGTTTGGTATTTAATTCTATGGTTAGGCTGGGAAAATAATGGCTGCTACTACAGAGCTCCCACTACTCCCTCCCCTGAGGGCTAGCAATCTCGCAACAGTTTCTAATCAACTGGCAACTCACTTTCATCAGGCAACTCAAAGGGTTCCTTTTGCTCTAACAATGTTTGATGTACATTTGTGTGTCTTAACAATGTCATAATATATCAATCTTGGGCTCATTAGATTCTTCTTATCGAGACACTCGATTTGACTGTGAACATGTCGGATTTGACATCTGTTTGACCTTCCAAATATGTCTAGAAAGCTTCCAAAAGCAGTATAATAGTTTGATTTACGCTCGATTTGATTTATATTGGATCAATATTTGTACCATTCAGTTCGTCTTATCAAGTTGGTCAGTTTGACTATAAGGTTACTGAAATCAAAGCTCTGAATAACTTTTAATTGAAAATTAAATGTTTCCTGCACAAAAGCTTATCCTGTGATCTGAGTCTTATCTTGAGATTCATGTCTTATTAATGTTAATTTGTTGTAGGCGTATCATTTCTCTTGATAATTTTTTTTAGACTAAAAATTATTATATTTTCTAAAACATTTTTTATTCATGTTTTTAAAATTTTATTCAACGTTAAAGATAAATCATTCACACTCCCTCGTGAGAAAATTTCATTAATATGCTTAAATAATTAAATGTATTTTAAAATTCAACATCTTATTTTATTATTTAAATACAAATTACAGTAGGATATGTTATTTAAATTTGCCAGGTAAAATAGCTTAAGCATGTGGCTCTGAAGCAGTAGCTGTTGCTGCTGCACACTTCTTCACTCTAACCTCTCCAGCCTCTTCGTCCCTAAAAGCCACGTGGCGGTTGCAGGAACTCAGCCGGCCAACGTACTGCTGATGTCATATATATATGTATTCATATATATAAATCGGGCTGAATCAAACCTCTAATTCCCTGTCAACAGTAAACGCGAAGCCAACTGTTCAGCTTTACCAGTTATTTATTTATTGAAAGATTTGACGCAAATTTACATACACTTCACAGCTTTTTTTGTATTTACACATCCAATATTTAAATTTTCTTTTCTTACAATTATACCACTCAAATCTTTCAAATGGCATAAAATTATTTTTATTTTTATTTTTAAAAAGTGAAATACACTTTTTTATGTATAAACAAGATGTAAAAATAAAAGTTTAGTTGTTAGAAAAATAAATACATATAAAATAAGTGGAATTTATGTTAACTCTGATTTTATTTAGAAATTGGTTTTTTAATTTTGAATAAAAAAAAAATTGAAATTTTTTATTATATTTTCTACTAAAATGCTTACTCATTCGAGTTCTTAAAATCTTGAAATTAAATCACCAGACTTCAAGTTTATATCGTTGCACTTATTTTTTTTATTAAATGTAAATAATTTTAATTTTAGTACAATAAAATGCCGCATTTTTTTGGGATAAATGAGGGCCGCGCCCAATTTTATTGAACAAAAAATGAAGTACAAGTTAATCGTATTACAACTCCAAAAAAGAAAAATAACGAAAAAACTAATAACAAGAATTAATAAAAGAAAGCATAATAGAAAAAAAAATATATGTTAAGACTAAACACAAACTAACAATAAAAATGATATTTTTTATAGATAGCCTTGAATTCCAGTGTTGAGAAAATAAGGGCGAAGAAAAACAATAACGACACAAATCCAGAAGAACACAGAGATTTAACGCGGTTCGGCAAAGATGCCTAAGTCCTCGGGAGCAGAGCGGCGAGTTCCTTTCAATATTCAGAAAAAGGTTTGCAGAATAGAGGGTTACCTCCTGGGGTTACTAACAAGCCTATTTATAACCCCCGCAGCCCAACCCACGTAACTTCCCAATTTGGACAGATTTTTTCTCTCCGCCCCGCTCCATTTCGATCCAGCGTCTGTCCCGATATGGTATACAAGTCATGCCATAACATCCAGAAACTCCAAAATGAAGGCAAGCATCTCTATTATCAGAAATATCTTTATCAAACAGTAGAAATCAAGATTTCAGAAGCTACAAAGCGAAGTATTCATTATACTTCTAGGTTTATGCACAACAAATCACTCCAAAAACAGCAAAGGCAACAACTGAAACCCGAGAAGATCCAAATCAAGAAGAATTACATGACAATAGAAAAAAAAAATCTCCAAATAAAATCTGAAATCAGGAATTTCAAATCACTTAACAAAGTCCAAATGAAGAAAAAGATCTCTAAAACAATAAATCAAGACTACCATAAACTCTAAAAGAAGAAAAATTTCTCTTAAAAATATTAACAACAAATGAGGAAGAAGATCGTAGTGAACTGCAAAGACAAATAAAACTATAACAACACAAATAAGACAAGCCAACGTTCACCTAAGTAACTAAAACAAAGCAACATCTATCAAACTGATGTATTTACGTGTGCCACAATCAAATCTTATGAATTCGATAAAAATGAAAAATATGAGATGAGATTTTATCACGAACTTTGATATTTGAATAAGAAGTAAAAAAAAAAAGGTTGAAACAGGATATTACAGTTGTAAATAGCAATATTTCGGATGCTTTCTGTGTAATTGCCCCTAAAAAATTTCCAAAATTCCCTTTGGAAATACCCAGCGGACTGCACCCATGTATTCAAGAGAGCAAATAATAATAACCGCAGCGTACGCCGCGTGGCGTTGACGAGGAATAAAGTGCCACGTGGCGTAAGGTGTGTGCGTGTTGACTAAGCATGCAGTATTGAAAATTCACAGACTTGCTTCTGTTGTTTTTTGACCCTGTGGAAGGTCACCAACCATGTATTTCATTATTTTTAAAAGTTTTTCGATGAGCTGTTCTACTCCCACTATTCCTCACCCGCACTCTCACTACAGTTAATTGACACGTGGCACATAGTTATCAAAATTCTTCTCGATTGATCCTCACTTCTAAGAAAATTCAGTGCATCAAACGCGGGCGGTGAAATTATCCTTCCCGTTTGCGGCCGCTTCTGCTGACGCGCGCAAGCTCAAAACTTTTTCATATTTGGACCACGTCAGCGAAAACGTCAGTTCTCCAACACTCCACTTCTCTTCGGCGAATCTGCGTTTATAAAAGCCCAAACGCCTTTTAAATCTTCTTCAACCTCCTTCATTCAGCTCTCACACGAAACTAATCACTTCTCACGCTTTTTCTCTCCCCCCTCCCTTCAAAGTCATCTATGGTCACAGAAGCCATGAAATCCCCTGAAACAAAGCTTTCTCTCCTCCCGCCATCGCCGTCGTCGTCGCCGTCGCCGTCTTCATCAAATTCCAGCTCCGACGAACCCAAACACCAAAGCAAACGCCAAAAAAAGCATTCAGATCCCCATCATCGATCCCCCACCGAAGAAGAAAACCTCGCACTNCACCGCCGCCGCCGCCGAAGACCGCCTATCCGCCGGCTCCCCTGTCGCCTCCGCAGTCTCCGGCAGCGCGCGGATTCACCAATGCTCAATTTGCCATAAAACCTTTCCCACCGGCCAGGCGCTCGGCGGACACAAGCGGTGCCACTACGACGGCACGATTGGCAGCGCCGCCGGCTCCGGCCACCGTGGATTCGATTTGAATCTGCCACCGGTGCCGGAATTTGGGTTCGAAATTGGAGGAAGATGTAATTGGATTTCGGAGGAAGAAGATGAAGTGCAAAGTCCGATTCCAATTAAGAAGCCGCGATTATTCCTCACCACTTAGTTGGAAATTGGAAAAAAATATTACATGTTAGTTATGAATTTGGTGCAGAATGATGGTATTGGCATGATACTGATGGTACAATATTATCCCAATATCACTCGAATATCACCACCAGTTCAATATTTACCCAGGAAAATTGGGAATTGAGATTTCTTCGCTTTGCGTCATTAGCCGGCATGTATGATTCGCCGCGCCGACTTTGACATTTATCTAACCGTTCAATTCATAAGAAGATGATTCATCAACTAATTCAGAGTTGAAAATAAAATTTCAAAATTATTAGTTCGAGAATATATGATAAGTATTATCATATATTTTTCTTATAATTTTGAAAATATTCTTTTTTTTTTCTTTTTAATGTACAGAGAATTATTCATTTTTTGTAGGACCATTCATTGTTCTTGATGTCCAATATTAATATCGCTTTATTTTTTCTGTCAAACATGGATTGTGAATTCTGCGTTAAATTTGTGCCTCTGTGAAATAATCTGACGTTAAATATTAAATTCAAGGGAGCAATTCTGAACGTAAGTTCTTACATTTATACCACCCAAATCACTTTACATTTATACCACCCAAATCACTTAACCGAGAAAAATTTACATATATACCACTGAATCCTTATGAATTTACATGTCTAATGCCTAAACTTCAGTTTTTTTATGTTAAAATGGTGATATAATAAATTTGGGTGGTATAAATAGAAAATGGCAGAGCTTAAGTGTTAGATATGTAAATACATAAGAATTTCGTGCTATGTATTTACATATCTAAGTAATGAAATATTTTCATGCATGTGTAAATAAATGGGAATTTCGTGGTATGTATATAGAACTTCCTAAGATAAAACATTTCATTTTTTATGAAAAATCAAAATGGCTGACTAAAGTTAATTCGCTAGACTTTCCACACCATTTCTGGAAAACGAAATTTCCTTCTCACACGCTACGAAGAGCATGACATCAGAGGGCTGAAATAAAATTTTGAAGGTTTTGGGTCTTCGTCTCGAAGGAGTGATTCTCTTGAAGTACAGATTATTTTGACCAGATGATGAAGTTCTGTTCTGTTGTAGTGAATGTCAAAGTCGAGACACTTTTTTTTCTGTGAAAGTTTAAATTTTCGTCGTTTCAGATCACAATTGGCCTCCTACAGTTCGACGGACGCGATTTTGCCCCCACTCTAGTAATTATTCTAGAGATGTTGGTTCAAAATTTATAGTTTTTTAGTTTAATTTGGTATTATGATTAGCCAATTTTATGGGATTGTGTAGAAGAATTTCAGAGTGGAGCAATATATTTAGCATCTTTTTGGGGCAATTTACTTGGTGCGGTGACGTTTTGAAAACGCACATGAACTGTTTGGGTAAACTGCATTTTGGCAGTTTATGTGCTTTGAAAATGCTGAAAGCAGTGTTTTCACACTGCACCTATCGATGTATGGTGGTAGCTTTATGGCAGCGGTCTGATTTTTTCAAAAAAATACAAATTTGTAATAGCCACCATACATAGCTTATCAGCAGATTCTTTTTAATCAGTTTATCAGCATATTATTCAATAAGTTGCAGCTGCCCCAAATAGACCCTAACCTTATGTTTTGAGATATTTACATATCTAACACGGAAACTTTATTTTTTCTTTCTTTTATACCACCCAAATCTTTCACATCACTTCAAAAAATGCCTCTAGTTTAACTTTTAAATAGTGTAATATATCTTTTTCTTTTTCATGCATACGTAAGGTGGTAACTATGAAAAATTTGAAGTTTAGATCTTAGATGTATAAATACATAAGAATTGAATGGCATGTATGCAAATCTTTCATATCTTCATTATCATTAAAGATTGTTGTTTTGATTGTCTCAAGATACCTATATGTCACCGACAAATATTCCCACATTAATTAGGTGTATGACCGAAAAATAATATTTAAGTCTTGGGTTGTCCACCACCCACAAGCGCTCTTTTGGGAGGTGACAAGTGGTATCAGAGCAGATTACTGCCAGTCAGGTGTGTGGACTCTCCATGATCCAGTGGGACTTTCGATAACGCCGATCCGTGGCGAGGGGGTCACATGATTGAGTGAAGGGGAATGTTACAGACAAATAGTCTCACATTGACTATGTGTAGGGTCGAAAAATAGTATTTAAGTCCTGGGCTGCGCACCACCCACAAGGTCTTTTTTGGGAGGTAACATATAGCTCAAGGTTTTGTTATATATGTTTTTGTTTAATGGCTTGGCTCACACGTGAATAAGGAAATACTTTTAGGCGGAAATTGTGGTCGTGACAAATTATTTTCATATATTTATATCACCCAAATATTTCATATCACAATAAAAAAAAAACCTCAAACAATAAAAATTCCACTATTTGAAATTTTAAAAAGTGAAAATCACATTTTAATACATAGGTAAGTGGCATATATGCTAAAATTGAAGTCTAGGTGTTAGATATGTAAATATATAAGAATTGAGTGGTATGTATGTAAATTATCCTAAAATTTGTTTTTTTTTAATTATTTTATGTTTTGCTTTCTCCAAATTATATTTGTATTAAATAAAAAAAACAAAATTTTAAGAAAATTTAGCGAATTTAATTACTTTTAAGTTATTAGTATTAAAACTAATTTTATTTTAATTTTTTTAATCTTATTTTATTTAGATTAAATTAATTGTTTAGGTGTTTATTATTTTAAATTAATAATATAAAATAATTAAATTTTAAATTAATTTTAAATTTTTTTTAATTAAATTATCTTTTTAGCTAAAATTTATTGTGAGTGTTCAACTAACTCTTATTTAGTGCCTTACCTTTATTTAGTTACAGATTATTCATTTTATTTTTTTTATAAATTAATTTATAATTATAATAAATTTATTCCCCTAAAAATGTAAGCTGGTTCTTCAAATGAAGCATCAATCTTTAGGGTCCGTTTGGGGAAGCTTATTTAGTACGGTGGCGTTCTGAAAGCGCACCTGACCTGTTTGGGTAAAATGTATTTTGGTAGCTTATGCGTTTTCAAAACACTGAAAACGTTTTCAAAACGCTGAAAACAATGTTTTCACACCGCACCTGTCTAGGTGCGGTGACAGCTTTCTGGCTGTGATCTGATTTTTTCAAAAAATAAAAAATTTGTAATAGCACCTAGCTTATCAGCAGATTATTTTTAATCAACTTATCAGCAAATTATTCAATAAGCTGCAGCTGCCCCAAACATACCCTAAAGTGTTCGTGTGTTATTAGTGACACGTATAACACACCTTAACGGTCAGCTTTTGTTCAAATATTAAGCATAATTGTACTTTAGCCATCAAGGAATAGACAGTTCAACCAGTTATTAATAGGAATTTTGTTTAGTTGAAGATCAAGCGGGCATTCTTTCTTCTTTATTGTTTTTGCATTTTTATGGTTGTTAAATTGAATAAGTGCCAATATCTACTACTGAAACTTGGACTTCTTATAAACTAAATTTGTATATGACTTGGATGATGTTATTCTTTGGAAAGTTGGGGTGATTTGTTTGAGATTAATTATTTCTACTTTTTGCTACTTGTCATACTTACAGAAACTCTGTAGTATCATTCTTTTGATGTTCTTAACTACTTTTTTAATGGTGATATCTTCTTCTCTGATATGAATTTCTTATATAATTGATTTCGGGATTGATTTTGATGATGCTGTCAATTGTGCAGCTGAGTGATTTTTGGGCCTTTTTAGTTTTCAATATGTTTTCTTATTTGATGTTTTCAATATATATATTTTTTTCTTTTTTATTTAATTTTCCCACTTTGAGAAGTATTGTATTTGTCAAGTTTAATAAATGTTGGGCGTGCCTTTCAAACCTCATAAAAAAAGGTAAAGGTTTCTTGAATATAGTGGTCGGCCGATGCTAGAAAATGTGTGGGTTAATGGCTGTTGTGGTCTTGCGCTTTGAATTTTAAAGGACAATGAGTTTATGTGCCAATCATATCATAAATCTACTTTATTTATAAAAAAAAAATTAAGAATAGTCAGAATTTAGGCATATTTTCATTTTCAATATGTTTAAAATTTTTCGATAATAAGTTTTATAACAATCTTTGATTTTTGGGAACAAATTTTAGCCGATCTTAAGACTTTCCTATTAGTTATATACTTAGCACATCAATTTAAACAATTTTAAAGCTCTTCTTGAGAATCAACATTATTCATTGCTATCACCAAATTTTCACACCCAAACGCCATTATCTAATTATCATTTTTTTTTTCACAGATTATTTACTAATACCAAAAATCATGCTCGTTATTGCCAACAAAACAATATTTATAATTGTTATTGTAAATAAAATTAATGCATATTATCAACACCAAAGGAAACACCTACATTCAACAATGCCAATTAGGTTGATGCATACATTCTATAGTAATAATGACGTCAATAATAATGCCATTGTTTGACGAAAATAAAATTATCACCTGTACCGTGATAATTTCGACGCCCACCATCACTAACAAGTTTGACATACTTCATTGACATCAATCTTGATGCATATCATCCTCAATAAAGTTGATGCACGCTAAAATGGTGGAACTAGCTTTACTTTTAGGGTGAGCAAAATTATCAAATATTTAATTTTCAAAGAGAATTAAATAAAAAATATATATCATAAAAGAGGCAAAATTATTAAGCTGTCTAAATTATATGAGGGAAAACTACTAAAATTTTTGTGTCTCTAAAAAAGAAATCTCAAATTTCAGGTTGGGCAATTACCCACCTCGGTAATAACCTGATTTCACCCCTAATACAATCAACACTTAAGCAAATATGCACAAACACTAACAAGTTCAATGCATTTTGTGGATACTAACATGGATATATGTCATTAATGATAAAATTAATGTATGCCATTAATCTTAATATTGACGCTCACCATCACCAATAAAGCCAAAACATTCACCAACATTAATGCTAACACAAAACATCACGATACATTTGATGCATGTCATTAGCATCAATATTAATATATAATATCACCAATAAAATTGATGCATACTGTCGATACTAATATTATCACTTGTCTTAGCCAATAAAATGGATGCACATTGTCAACATCAACATTACCACTCGTTATCACAATCAATGCACATTATTGATAGCAATATTGATGCATGTCATCACTATTGATATTGATATTGTTGATGCCTATCATCACTGATAAGAATGACATATAATATAAATCTTAATATAAAGTCATGTAGTCGCTACAAAGTCCAATGCCACCCATCAACTTTAATACATTGACACACATCATCATTAACAAGTTTTTTGTCCTCCATTGTCGTCAATGCTAACACATGATATAAGACACCAATTCCAACAAGACTTACACTTGTCTTCTCGATCATGAATCTTTAATCATATAAAGAGAATGTTCAACTATACAACCCTATCTTATAGACAACTCCAATACTTTAAGGCTCCTTTTGTTTTTTTTCTCGGATGACATCATTCATAGTTAATGTTTACGACATTGTTTTAATGTCTTATAGAAATAATATCTTATGTAGAATATGACTCTCACTAGTAGAATTATTTAAACCGAGTCAAGTTCTATGACTTTTATATTTCCTAAATCTTTTAATGAAAGAGATAACATCTTTTTTGTGTTAGTCACAACTTATTTTCTTATGTAGGTGCAAGATCTTCACATAACATTAAAATAATAATATATTTCTATTTTAGAGAAAAATATGTTAAACTAAAAGTATTTTTTCTTAGGTAGTTCATTTGGTTTTGCAGAATCTAAAAAATGCTAAGTTAACATGATCATATAACTTTATTTGGTGCGATTAAAATTTAGTGTTTTTTTCTTTTTTTTTAATACTAATTTCTTCCAAAAAAAAAAAAGGTTCATACTTTCATGATCAAATTAAATGAAAATAATATTATGTATTGTAATTTTTCTAACAAACAAAATGATTTTAATATTCTATAATTGTATGAAAATTTTGAACATATGCATAGATAATACAAATAAATAAGGTATAGAATACATTGAATGCATCTAAATTTTCATCTACAAAATTCCTTGAAAGGAAACTATAAGTCAATCTAGTTTGGACAGTTTTATTAATATGAATGGGTAATTGTAATAGTCTAAAATTTACTAAATCGAAGAATCTTGAATTACAATGTAAGTCCTTATAGGATTAGATTGTCTCTTAAGGTGGCGGCTAATGGTTTTTTGGGTGGCCAATTTAATGAATGGTGATAGGAATTGTTTAATAACAAGAAGTTATTGACATCCTTTGATGAACATCTTTACCCTCTCATTGAAGGGCAACAAACCCTAATGGAGTGGGTGTTGAGCAAAGGCATTGAAAGATGCTAGAGATTGGATAATTGAGAATGGCAAGCGTATTAGCTAATGATTTGCGTCATCTGATAAATAGTAATGGACATCATAAAAATTGGGTATTAAAGATTATAAGCATAAATGACTAAAAATTTGAATCATTTAATAAATGATAATTTATATCAGAACTTGGGTATTTGAATAAAGTGGGAGTGAACCACTACCATAAGAAATTGGGTGTAAAAAGCTAGATTTGGAATGAAAATTGATGTGTTAGTTGTTTTGTCATGAAAAGAAGACTAGATGACAAAACATCCAATTAAATGATAAGTTCAAATATGAAGAACACAAATGAATAATTGAATGTTCAAAATCAAGGTTGGAGCTCTACAATTTTCTACATTCATACTCGAATCTATTAAACTAAAGTTTAGAATTAAATGATTCACATTGTTTCCAAATCTTCAAAAATGTTATTGAATAATTTTACTCCTTGGCTAAGATCAACCCAATAAGATAATCAAAGGTCATGATCTGTTTGAAGTCACCATTATTTGTATTTTTGACTACTGAGAGAAGAATATAATTTCAAATTTCATTATAGAAAACATCTAAATATTGATAAGTAGATCAATAGAATTTTACTACTAGAAATAAATGTATAATTTTTGCCAATTATTTTTTATAATATATTTTCTAAGAAATATCATTGGAGATGAGTGGGAAAGTTTGCTAATAACCTATATTTTAAATTTTTATTGACCAACTCATTTCAAAAATTGCTTGCTAAATTTTGAGATCAAGTTCTTTTTAAGAGATTGTTATATTTGTATTTTATTTATAATGAACAAATGTTTCTAACTTGGTTTTATTATTATTTTATTATAATTTTCTTTTATTTTATCTATTTTTAGGGCTTTTTTTAATTTATTTAATATTTATTTTATAGTTCTATGTTAATTTATTACATTTTGTTTCTAAAATTTTTCTTGTCCAAAAAAACAACGATATTCATGTCAGATGATAAAATTTATTGACCATACATCAATTATATTATTTTTATGTAAATAATATTTAAAAAAAATGAAAATTTTATTTCAATTCATTTTATTGATGGAAAAAGAAGATAACATATTTGTTAAACTTAAGAGTATATATTAAATTTAAATCAAATTTATTTTGCAATTTATCCATTGCAATAATAATATATATTAAATTAATCCGAAGCATTTTCTTGAAACTTCAAGTAATCTTGAGGGCTTTAATTAAGCTTGATGGTTTAATTAAAATTTAATAGCTATGAAGGTTATAACATGACAAAATGGAATTAATGAAGAAAGTTTAGACAAATTGTGAAGACATGGCCAAACTAAGTAAATGCTTTTTCCTTCACAACATGGACATGGACCACATGGTAGCGGCTTAAGCTTAATAGGCTAATTAGCTCAAATTAATTCGAGCTTTACAAAGCTTAATATGCTAAGGCGGTGTTTGGTAGTAGCCAATTAATAGAGAAATTTAACAACACCAAAAAACTAAATCTTAAATCCAACATTGTTAAACCGATTTTTCTCGCGTTATGTCAGATTTTCCCCGTGTTCCGTCTTCTTCGTCACGTAAATCTCGATTTATTAAAAATGGCTTCGAAGTTTCCCTCCATCAAAATGGATTTGATAAATCTGGATTTACTAAATACTATTTAACGGAAATCACTGATGTAGCCAAACACCACATAAATGTTATCTATTCTAATTATATGCTAAAGATTTGACTTGACTCTGGTTATATTTGTCCAACTCAAGCCAAATCTCAAATGAATTTAGGGCAATCTCGATGCATATATGTATATTTTAATTTCAAATATATCACGTAGGCTTAGATATGTTAGGTAGTCCATTCTGCCTTTTTTGGTATGATCAACGTGTTAAGCTTTGTATACCCTGAGCTTAACGCGGACCAGCAACACTTAACTTACATAAAAAGGTATTAATTTTAGCTAACTAGCGTATTTAGCTTTGTAAAGCTCGAATTAATTTGGGCTAATTAGCGTATAAAGCTTAAGGTGCTACCATGTGGCCCATGTCCATGTTGGAAAGGAAAAAGCTTCCGCTTAGGGTCTGTTTGAGGAAACTGCAGCTGTTTGAAGAATCAATCATTAAACTGCCCCAGAAAAAAAATTATTTTTCAAAAAACTGCAATGACTATTATAAATTTATTTTATTTTCAAAATGTCATATCGTAGCTTTCTGACAGTCGCTACATTTTAACAGCTCAAATGGAAAAAATAATAATTTTTTATCACAGAAATTTCGAAAAAACATCATGTAAACAGTCCCCAAATCGAACAGTGATGGTGATCCTGAAAGCAAAGCAGATGGAAAGCCGTCTCAAACTAACCTTTAAGTGGCCATGCCTTCATAATTTGTCCAACTTATTTCATTAACTCTTTTTTGTCATATTATAACCTCCATAGCTATTTAATGTTAATTAAACCATCAAGCTTAATAAATGACCTCAACATGGGGTGTGGCCGTTGACACCATCAATCTTTATTGATTGCTTGAAGTTTTAAGAAAATGTTTTTGATGAATTTAATATATATTATGATTGTATTAGTTATATTTGCAAAATAACTTTGATTTTAGTTTACTTTATATATTTTGAATCTATCAAATAATTTGAATTCTTTTTTTTATAAATAAAATGAATTGAAATAAAATTTTCATTCTAAAAAATATTTTTTTACATTAAAATGATATACTTTATGCAACGTCAAGATTCAATAAATTTTATAAAATACTTCAGAAGTATTTCATTTCTTTCGTTTAAATTATGATTTTTCTTTTATGTGATATCAAAAATTTAAGTGACATGACATTTTATTTCCTTATAAAACAACTACTTAAGAGAATCATTTTGAAATCAATGGCATGCAAAACATTTGAACATGATAGATATAAGAGCATCAAGTATATTTTGATNAATTAATCTGATCGAAACAAAAAAAAATGAATCTGTTTTTCATCCGTGATGTTATGTGAGGTGAGGCATAAGCCTTAAAGATGTTTTGAGACGTAAGCCACAAATACAAAGATTCCGTGAAGGAACAAGTATTGTATAAACTTCAAAGTGGGATGCTAAAATAAAAACATATTATCATTCTAATCTATTAAAACATCAAAAGGTGATATACCAATAATCTACTAAAATAAAAAAGAAATAGATTGCGGAAAGAATAAAATAAAAGGCTAGCATCCTAACACAAAATCATGAAATAAGACGAATTGTACAAACATTAAACTATCAAAATAAATTAAGAAATATGTTCAACACAAATATATATTCTCACTCATACTTTCCCCCTCCCACTTACCTAAGAAGATAGCAAGTCATTAATATTATAAATTTTAAATTCAAAAGTATCTATTACTCTCATCACCAAAGAGGTTTCAGTAGAATCGCCGGCATAATGAATTGTTTTCTCTTTCGTTTCATTCTTAGTCATAACATTCTTCTCCAATCTCTCCTCATCTCAAATCACAATCATCTCTCTCTTTCTATCAACAATAGTCAAAAAAAATATTAATTAAATTTCAAAGCAATGACTATATTTATAGTTATAACTTCAATTCCATATTTTTTTATGAATATATTCTTTGTTTATTTTTTGCTATTTATAATGTGAGACACGAGCACGACGGTTGATATGTGAAAAATATTGATGTTTTTTTTTGTTTAAAAATTATGGATAGTTTCAAAAAATTGAGATTAGGATAATGTGGTGTACATTTCCTTACAATTGTGGGATAATTACATACAGAGCACCCAAAACACACCTATTTATAAATTAAGTATCTGGGTGCTTTTTTGAACTACCGAATCATGATCAAACCATTAAGAATTTGATAAAAATAAAAAATATGCGGAGGGGTTTTATCATGAATTTTGATATTTGGGTGAGAATTTCAAAAATAGATGAAAGGGGGCTTGATTTGTAAATAGCAATGTTTCGGTTGCTTTGTATGTGATGTCTTGTTTTGAATACCCGAGGAAACCGAAGAGGAGGAGAAGAAGCAGAAGTCAGGAAACCGAAAAAGAGGAGAGGAAGCAAGGAGTTGAAAATGTGAAAGGGTAATATTGCTTTATAAATTGTCGCAATCGACTTACGCGAAGGAAAAGACTGTGATGTCGTAGTTGATTGAAGGAAGACGAGAGGAAAAAAGCTCGATGATTGTCATGTGTATCTAGGGTAGAGAGGATGACGATGCCAGAGGCTTTTGGAGCGAAGGTAGAGCGGCTTTTAGACCCAAGGAAGAGTGGAGCCGTAAGCCAAAGGAGGAGTACGAGAAGTAGGTTAAGGTGTGACTGAAGTTGCGGAGAAAGAAGAAGGGATTGTGTGGAAGCTCTCCTGCGTGAAGGAGTCTTATTGTGCATAGAGGAGGGGTTCTCTTACGTGAGAGGGGCTTTAGACCGATATTAATATGTTTGCTTTAAAAAATTAATTGGTTCGTCGTCTTCCCTTACGACGAAGGGCGTTGTTTCCATTTCCGTGCTCCGGTTTCGAGTTGCGGTTTCATCTGGTCTGCGATTCTTTTTTGCGCCTCTCACTCTGTTTCGCAGAAGGGCGCGCCTGTCTGCTCGTTTCCTGCCCGACAGAAGGTTTCCTGTTCGCCTATCTGCTCGCTTCTTGCCCGCCAGACTATTTCTCTCCTGTCTTGTGAGGGAGATGACCTCGACGCTCCATTCCTATGCAAATGCTCTTGCCGACGACTTTCCTGCTCATGCCCCTCCTCCAGGTTTAGCATCTGGTTTTGCTATCGATAAGTCCTGCAATGTTCCAGAATCTTTCCATGAGGCTCTTGAAGGTGGAGGTGATGGCACTTTTATTAAAAAGCTTGGAAAAAAATGGAAAGCATGTATTTATTCTCACAAAGGTTGAAACCGGTACTCTCGCGTCCTCTTGGTGTTTCTCTCTAGTGGGAAAATTCCTTTATGGTCACCCAAAACTAGAGATCATTAAGAAGGAGTTTGATACTATGAAACTATTGGGCAGTTGGAACATTTGCCTACTTGACGGTAGACATATACTTATTCAGCTATCTCATGATGTTGATTACACTCGCATTTTCTCTCGAAAAACTATTAAGATTGACAATCGTTTTATGAAAATTCTGAACTGGACTATCGGTTTTGATCTAATAGCGGAGTCCCTATCATTCCAGTTTGGATAAAGTTTCCAGGGTTAAAATTACATCAGTTCAACATGGAAATCCTCTACTCTTTAGCAACTGCTTACGATAAGCCTCTAAAGGTGGTTAGTCCTACGCTTGTTGTGACTAGACCCTCCGTAGCTTGTGTGTTAGTTGAGAGAGATATCACTCAACTAGCTCCGGATGAGATATGGATTGACACTATGCACAAAGGGTATTGGCAAAAAGTTGAAATGAAACCGCATCCTCCTTATTGCTCACATTTTAGTATGTTTAGCCACAACTCTACTATTTGCTATCGTTTGCATCCTCATCTAAGACCGAATAACACTAAAGAACAGTCACCTACTATCCCTGCTGAGAAGATGCAACCTGATCCTCTTCCCAACACCGCAGTTCCTAAAGAAAAACAACAAACTACAACTACAGATCCAGTTGTGCGTATACCACCTATTATTATTGAAGAAGACTCACTCACATGTCAAGACACACGAGAATGTTCTTTTGATCTAATAACATATCAACCGGTACAACATGTAGTTGCTTCTAATGTCCAACAATCTGCACATCTCCAACACACTTTAGACCAAGATTAGGTGAGCAAATCTTCGGAAGAGGAATGACAGGTCTATTCCAGAAGAAAGAATGGAGGTCGACTCCAGCTCGGGAACATATTAGATGATACATTAGTTACTACTGACAATGACAATCATCTTACTAACTTATTAGCTTGCTCCTTTCCTAGAACCAGAGGCAGAGGCAAAACCAAATTGGGTTGCTCTCTAGCCACCTGATATTATGTATTTCTGCATTTTTAGGATTTTTCTTTGTCTCTAATATATATATATATATTTGAAAAGCCCAAGGGCTGATTTTATTGAAATAGAAAATATACATAAATATTATATGAGTGAGCACAAAAGAGACACCCTACTCATACGTACTTCTCCAACAAAAAGATACAGATAAACTCAAAAAATTTAAAACATGCAGAAAACAAGTAGCTAGGGACACGCCAATTTAGTTCTGCCTCTTCCTCTAGTTTTAGGAGCAGAGCCAGATAACAAACTTTAAAGTGTCATATCATTGCCAGGAGTAACCAAAATATCATCCATTAAGTTTCCAAGTTGGAGTGTGCCCCCAGCCTTCTTCTTTCACCGAGAAGTGTAAACCTGTCATTCTTCATCTGAGGACTAGCTCATGTGATACTCGGTCTGATTATATATTAGAATCACAGTAGAAGGAATGACTGTCATTTCCACAGCGATAGGTTCCAGTGTATGTGAAGTGTTAATTGTCACATCTGCACCTGATGCTTCCTGAATATGAGCCGTGGGGCTAGCCCGACTTTCAGTCCAAACATTATCCCTTATGATATGGTTAAGAGAAGGGTTCTCAGGGGCAGACACCATTTTCTGTCTTGTGGTGATTCCCTCATCAGGTTGGTTGTTATCAGGTTTGCTGGGAGCACGTTCAGGCACGTGGGGTGCACTAATAACATGTTACTGTTTTTGACTATTAGTTTTCAACTGTGGGTGCACTCTGAAACATTTCTCTTGCGAGTGTTCAAATATCTTGCAATGTTTGCAGTAGTAAGATTTTTGTTCCATAATGATTTTTTGTCAACAACCATTGTGCGTAAAGCCAAGCCAGACTTTTTCTACACTGGTAGTGTAATGTCCCTTTCAATCAAAATCCTTGCAACAGAGGGCCTTGAGAAATGAACTGTATGTGTGTCTACCTGCAAAGGTTTTCCAAGGATAGTCTCAATTGCATATAAGATGGGTATATCAAAAAATTAAAGCTTAAGTTCAGATAATGAGAACCAGATAGACACAATTATGACTTCTTGACTGGGATCAAAATCAGGGGCCCATTTGAGCAATTTCATATGATTGCCCTCGATCGTGTGTGTGTGTGTATAAAAATTAATTATTTAAATGCGTTTGAAATCAAAATTCAAGCCATAGATGATTTAGATTCGGATAGAGAAAGATGTTGATGACAGTAAAGAAATGTTAGGTTTTTAACACCAAAAGCATTTCGAATAACTAGCAATATTTAATATTAATGAAATCTTAATTAAAATAATATAATTTATTAAATTTATATATAAGAAATAACATAAATAATAGTATAAAAGATTTAATAAAAATAAGAAAATAAATTTTATATTTAAATTAGATTGGACATTAATAAAAGCTAATATAAATCATAAATGCTAATTATGTTATAGTTTTGATGGTCAAATTAAAGTAACAGAAATACTTAAAATAAAAGTTTCTAATCAACAATAAAGTAATTAAAAGATTAATTAAACATAATTGATGATATGCTCAAAATTTTATTCTTTAGAAGTAGCTAACTATTTGAGACAACATTAAGTGTGTTTAAAGGCTTAAGAAAAGTCATACGATTTTGAGGTGAGTACTCTTACTCATAATATTAGGATATCATTTTGGTTTCTCATAAATCAATTGTATTAATAATTATTGATATCTAAAAATTCATTTCTCAATTTATCCTGCTTATTTTCTCTTCTTTTTATTGATTATATTTAAATGTTAGGTCTTCTTTACTACAAATTATAAAATTTTATTTATAAATAAAAATATATCATATGTCATAAGATAAGCATATAATGGAGTCAGGTCTTTCTGGTACTAGCGGGGAACACTAAGCTACCCGAACACGTATACAAAGTACATTTTTTAAATATAGAAATGATATAAATATGTTATTAAAATAATAAAACACATTGATAATATGAAAAATTGTAAGTGATCATATTCATAAATTATCTAATATTTTATACCGTTTCATTAAAAGCTTAACTGAAATGCATATTATTTCATTTTTCCTTGTATTACTATAGGTTAAGAGTGTGATTATTCACTGGTTTTGGTTAGCTTACTGTTATTTTAAACTAACTTTTTCAGGTGTAATTAATTGATTAAAAGATAAACAATAGAAGAGAAAACATTTATAAAAGACGCAAAACAACCTACAATTAGGTAAATTCAACTATACAACTTTAATTCAAATTCTTCAGTGGTTCTTTCAACTGTACAACTTTAATTCAACTGTACAGCTTTAATTCCAAATCCCAGATCGGGTTATGACAAAATTGATATAAGAGCCAAAGTTTAAGATTTACTGAGATAATCTTGACGAAAAAGCCAATATGGTAATTATAAGAAAAGTTTAATAATAATAAAAATTAAAATTAAAATTAACTCTAATTAATAATTATATTCATTCAGGTAGAGAGATATAGCCAAATTATAAACAAAAGAGTGTTTAAAAACGATGAAGTACAACCTAATATAAATGTGAACAAGAATATCTTGACTCAAATGATGGAGGCAATGACTCAGCTTATTCAAGAGTCCAAATCACACTCTATCAGAAGTGATACAGTTGTTATGGATAAGTACTTGAAGATATTCCAGGATTTATGTCAACTATTGCTTAAGGTAATTGAAAATTCAATTGAAGTAGAGAGTTGACTAAATGTTAATTGAGAAGATATTAGATAGTATGCCTTGTCCGGATGAAACAAGAGTATCATTAGTTGTTTTTGTGATGGATGGAGAATTTGGAAAGGTGGCGTAAGTAGCATTAGGATAAAATAGGGGACATACCAAACATGATGGTCAGTTGAGAGGAATTCATGGAACTATTTAGAGAGTGGTTTGTGCTTCTATCTGCTTGAAGACGAATCCAGGATAAATTTATTAGATTGATTCAGAGAGAAAACAATCATACATTACGAAACAAAATTCAATGCATAGTCAAAGCATGTGCCACAGTTAATCACTATAACAGAAGAAAAGTATTACATATTCCTTTTGGGATTAAAAGATTTGATTAAACAACTGTTGTTGTTTTTGGTGATCGATGAATACTCGACATTGGCGGAACAAGCTAGGAGAGTAGAAATCGATTATCAACTTAATCAAAAGCGTAAAGAGATGCACAAGAGAAAAAACATTGATGAAGGAGAACATGTAGACCAATCAGAAGGAAGCAATGGGAAGAAGTCTAGTTCAATTCAGGTGGATTTAGCAAAGGTACGACTTAAAGTGCAAAAAACGAAAGACAACATAAGGGTGAATGCTTGATGGGCTCTAACACTTGCTACTGATGATGTCAACCTTGTCATATAGCAAGATATTGTCTTTCGTTTGGTCAGAAGAGCACTGAAGATAAAAAATTAGGTAGATCTCCTTCACAGAAGACTGTAGGTGGCAAAAAAAGATATAGTCTATAGCTTCAACTCCTATTTAAGTTCAACTAAGACAATCTCGTTGACGTCGAGTTTATTCCCTTAATCATAGTGAACCTGAAGTACCTACAACTATTGATGGTGATAGTGTTTAATGAGTTTGGCATTTTCTTAGCATACATTCTGTGTTATGTTGTTATCTTGATTTTTTGTAGAGGGAGTATAGCTGAGTCACCTTGTATTGAGTCTTTATCATACATCAACAACTTTCCATCCAAATAAATGACCCCTAGTTCTCACATGAAATGTATTAATAGCTAATATTGACTTAATGACATGTGACTTGCGTTCCGTTTTAAAATTTCGAGGATGAAATTTTTATAAGTGGGGAAGATAATGACGTCTCGTTTTAAATACCTGAGGGAATCGAAAAGGGCAAGTGGGGAGTCGGGAAAACGAATAGGGGGAGAGGAAGAGAGGAGTCGAGAAAGCGAAAGAGTATTATCGCTTTATAAATTGTTGTAACCACCTTACCTGAAGGTCGAGTGATTTTATTGGAGGAAAGGACTGCCATGCCCTAACCGATGGAAGGAAGACGAGAAAGAAGCTCGATGGTTATCACATGCATCTAGTGTAGAGAGGACAGAGGCTTCTGGTGCGAAGATCAAGCGACTTTGCGACACAAGGAAGGTGGAGCCCTAAGTCGAAGGAGGATGTGACGTAGGTTGAGGTGCGACTAAAGTTGCAGAGGAAGGGATGGTGTGGAAGCTCTCTTGCGTGTAAGAGTCTTGCCATGCGCAAAGGAGGGGTTCGCGAGCGTGAGAGGGGGTTTTGACTGATATTATTAAGTTAGTTTTAATATTTAATTAAGTTTTTAAATAAAGGACACACACACACACACACACACACACAAGCTTATTATTTAAATGCATTTGAAATCATGATTCAAGCAATAGAAGATTCAAATTCGGATCGAGAGCGCAGCGGCTAGGTTGCTGGCGATCGAAAGCGCAACTATAGCTTCAACTCCTGCCTAAGTTCAACTCCGGAGTTTAACGGAGGGTTTTCCTAACATTGTCGGAAGTGAAGTGATCCTTGTTGGACGCGAACAGAATGTAGCGACTAGGTTGCTTGCGACGATGTTGGAGGCTTCAAGGTAGGCTCCCGGAGAGGAGAGGAGGGAGTTGGTTTCGGTGTTAAAAAGTACAAAAAAAAGTTATTTATTCAAACAATAGTACAACTACAATAACTTTAATTTTACGGTTTTTTTTTTAACGTTCCTTTAAAATGAGATTTTGTGAACAAAAAAGTTCACCCAAATGAAGCCACAATCTTGCATTGATGATGTTCAGTTTTCTATCATTATTAATAGAGAGATTAAAGGATAATTTTCATCTATTTTTTGTTTAAGACAAGGCTGTCCACTATCTGCTTATTTGCTTTGGTTATTGATGCTCTTTCTTCTTTGATTGCATCATTTAATGAATATTTTTTTTATTTTAAGCTTGTTTGAATTTATTTACAAGTTATTTAAGGTTGGTTCAAGGAGTTTAAAGTTTTTTTCCAAATTATTTGATTTATTTTATAAGCAATTGAGCTTGATTAAAGTTTATTAAAGTTGTTTAAGGTTTATTGAAGTTGGATAAAATTTGTCAAAGTTGATAAAGGTTTGGTAAGATTTGTTTGAAATTTGTTAAATTTTGGTGAATCTTCTTTTAAATGTAATATGTTTTGGTTTTGAAAGGTTTTAGAGTTTTAAAAGTTTAATCTTTTGAGTCTAAGGTGCTTTATAGTCATAAGAGTTTTTGAAATATTTTGAGTTATGAAAATAAGTTGGAAAGTTTGTGTTTGAAGTTTTATACTTTTGAATGTTTTCTTTGTTTATGTTTGAGTATTTTAAATGTTTTTGACCCGTGTAAAAGAATTTGATTGTTTTGAAAGTTGTACAGTTTTGAAAGTATTTTTGAATAGCTTGGGCTTTTAAAAAGGGGTTGGTGTATGGTTTGAAAGAATTTTGAATAGCTTTGGGTTTCAAAAGGTTTGCAAGATTAAAATGATTGGTTTAATAAGGTTTAGGATTTTGACAAGGTTTGGACTTATTGTTTAATATTGACGATTTATAAGTTGAAAGGTAAGGTTAAAATAATTTGAATGAGGGTTTAACTGAATTTAAAAGTTGGATCAAGCTTGCACAATGGAATATGAGGTATGATAAGCTAGAAGTATTCCTAGATAGATGTGAAGCCCTAATATTAGAATAAATCTACTCTATCAAAGGAACTAGCTGGACTAACCTAAATTTTAGGAATAATGCCTCCCATCAAGATACCCACTGATTTTCATTATCCTAGGTGCATTAAGACCCTTAGACTATTAACCAACTAGGTGGATAGAGGTCTTCAGTATTACCATAGTAATGAAGAATGTAGAACTTCTTTTTATTAGTTGTTTTGAGGTGCCTTAGTCAATGTCCATGGGCTACTTCATCTTAGAGCTCCGACATAATCCGAGGGTATAAGGTTGATTGTTTTGTAGGTCATAATCCTTTATATTAGTTATCGCTGCCCTATAAAATAACCTAGTCTTCTACAATAGACTACTCTAGGGTGTGTCTAGCCTTTGAACTTATTTCTGAGCTGGCTAATCTAGGGTTTCAATTTTGTTCTACCAAGATTTGATTTGTATAATTTAGAGTTGGTGAATTTTAAATTATTTTTGGGTTATGTTCCAGTTTTTTATTACCTAGTGTGTCAATAATTTATGTAAATAAAGGTTTCTTTAATTTAAGTTTTCCTTTAGTTTCTAAACTAAGTGTTGTGGTATTCCATTCATCTTCTCTCCTAGGGTTGACTTAAAGTGTTTGGTTTATTTTTTTTTGTTGAACTCATATGTCAGGGATAGAAACATACAAAAATTTCATGTTTGCATTCTTCATCTCTAAGTCTCAATCACATGTCTAGATTTCAAAGTTTTAGCATATATAAAAAAATGTTATCAAAGGTGAAACTATACAAAGGTACTATGTGAGTGAATCTCTTAATAAGAGAAGTGTGCATATATGAAACTGGCAAAAGCTTATAAGCTCAAGGATTGTGCTCATGAATCCCTCGTTCCTAGAAAAAGTATATATTCATTTATAAGTCATACCTTTGAACATACAAAAAATTTCCATAAACGAAGTTTTTCACAAGAATTCACAAGGCTATAACCTCAGCACTGATTGCTGAGCTCACAAAACGGTTTTTAAACTTTTATTTAGGTTAAGTTTGTTTAGTTTGTGTCTTGAAAGTGTTACTTAGATATTAAGTTTTAAAAAACTTTGTTTTTGAAAAGTATGTTAAGATTAGTTTCTTAAAAAGGGATTTTAAGGAATATGTTTTAAGGAATAATTTACATAAGTTTCATTTTGAAAGATTAAGAGTTGCTTTAATAAAGGATAATTTAAGCTGTGTTTTTGAAAAAAAAAAAAGGATTTGGATTTTATTAGTAAAAAAGGTAATTTTAAAATTTTTGTGTATTTAAGTTTTAAAATTCAATTTGGGAAAATATTCTATTATGGTTTTAATTTAGAGATTTCTTTATTTCTTCTTGCAAAAAAAAGTTTCAGTTATTTCATTTTAAGAGAGCTTATTTTATTTAATTTTGAATTAAAAATGTTATTTTTAAATTAAAAAAAGAGGGAAAGGAGGCGTGTCGCATTCTCAAACAAAACCTTCGTCTCCAGCTGCCACCAACTTGCATTAGCTCCTAAAAAAATAAAATATTCAGGGATTTATCCTTTGCTTGGGATGGAACTGAGCGACATTAGAGTTCGACATCCAGTTGCTTCGTTCGGAGACGATTCCCAGGCAAGCGAAAGCTTCTCAGACAATCGCAGACAACTCCCGTGCGATAGGCAAAGGCTTCATTCGTAGACGATTCTCAGTGCCTACGACTCTATTTTTCCTTCGATCTGCCCTAGTTCAAGATCATGTAGCTGCTGTAAGTACAAAATGGTGGGGAGGTTTCTGATTTTGTTTTATATACTTTTTGGAGTCTTGTATTGGTAAGGAGGAAGAAAAAACTGAATTGCTATATACATTATATTATTCATCCAGCTGAAGTATGATTATTTCTCTTAAAAATTTGTCGAGCATCTACTAAAGGAATTTGTTTGATTTCTAAATGTGAAGCAGCCTTTTATGTTGAGTATATTGTATGTTCTTTGTTATTGTTATTTGCATTAGATCATGAATTGAATAGAATTGTTGTTTCCGCAATATTTTTTAAAGCCTTTGACTTCTGGCTTGATTTGAAGAGATTTTTTACTCATGAAATCTATCATGCAAATATTTTTTTTGAATTTATCCCACTGAAGCTCAAAATTTATTTAATATAGTTTTAGTTTACGATTTCATCTTTTGTCAAAGAGGTTTAACCAAGCCGTTTGGTGACCAATGAGCCAACTTCAATAACTTAGGAGCCAACTTCAATAACTTGAAGAGAGAAAGTTCCAAAGTTTTCTTTTATTGCAAATTCATTCATAGTCACTTAAGGATGTGTTCGAAGTGTGAGACAAAAAATTGAGTTCATCCTTATTTACACATTTTCAGTAGTGTAAATTAATGATGGTGTTTTCTCTGTAATAAATGTTGCTATATAAAGAGATAATAACGTCTCAATATTTCTATTTTCAAAAGCAAGGAAGATTTATCTACATATCACTAAGTCCATATGTACTTACATATCTAATACTTAAGGGGCTATTTTATATATATGCCACTTCATCCATACAATAGAAGATGCATTTCACTTTTTAAAAGTTAAATTAGTGATATTTTTTACGTGATATGAAATATTAGGCTGATGTAATCTAAAAAGCAAAGTTTAAATATTAGATATGCAAAAACAGAAGGCGTAGGTGGTATGTATGTAACTTAATAGTTATAAAAACATAAGGCTTGTGTGGTAAACAGAGGAAAATATTATTTATAAACCATCTAAATTTAGGGAATATACGCACTTACCATGTAATTATCAGTAATAATAATTTACCTATGCCAACATCATTTAGAGGAGAAGTGCCACTTGCAGGAAATCAATTGAGGTTTTATCCTCTCGTTCAATTTCAAACCGAACGAGAGAGACGGAAACGAGTGACATTTAGAGAAAAGAAGAAGCAATATCAGCAGAAGAAAAAGAAATAAAGAGGAAGGAGACAAAGGAGGAGAAGGGGGAGAGAAAGGTGCGACTCACCTTGTCGTGTGATGTCAGCAACGACGCGAACGAGAAGCAGTCGAGGGGATTTTATGCCCTAGCTGTTTGAAAGAGAGGAAGGAGGTGAATGCGAGAGAGGCATTATGCGCTTGGGAAAAGCATGATCGGCTCAAGGAGGAATTTACGCGTGCAGGGATGCTCAATCACAAGCATTTAGGAGGCCTGGAAGCAAGAATTAAAGGCTGCGAGTGGTTTTGAGACGTGGAAGGGCTTCAACACCGTTTGAAAAAGCATGCAGGAAGAAGGTTATTACTACCCAGTCCGATAGCTTAGAATTAATAAAGTCAGAAACTTTAGTCGAACATTATTAACATTTAATTTAATTTCCACAAATTTCTACAAACTTCTAATATATAAAAAATCCACCAAGAAACCACAAAATATACCATACAAAAAACAAAAATCCAAAAAATAAATAAATAGTCTGTAGACAATACCTTAAAACAACATATAACAGTGTATCACTGCCCCGGAAAAAAATAATACAAAGGAACTACAATCATAATACCTATCAACAATAATTCTTCTCCTATAAACTAAATCCCTCATACCAAAGATAGCAATCTATAATATTTTTTTTCTTGAAAGAAATAATTTAATTCAACAGTAAGTTTAACACAACTTAGTGAACAACTACAATCTTAATATGCATTATATTTACATGCAAATGCTATGCATGAATGACAAAAAAAAAAAAAGTTCATTAGTTATTCAAATTGTAAGCTTTCATTTAAAATTTAACCCTTCATGATTCAAGTAAAGTATTTAACAAGTTTAACCTGTTTAAGAAGTCAATCAAAATTGCCATCATATCCGAAGATATCCTCAAAATTATACCAGTAGGCACCCTCGAAAATGTGCACCCGAAAGTACACATTTAACATTTTTTTATCGTGCATGGGTACATCGCATCACCTGTATTATACCATATAGGGGTAACCTTGTATGACTTAAAGCTTTTTCATTTTATTTCCTTTAAATTACTTCATTTTAAGGATATTAAACAATCAGTTTCCATTCTTATACCTATATGAGTTAAAGGTGCGGATAATCATAAGAGTCACATCCTAGAAGAAATATTTAAATATAATGACATATAAATAAGTATATAAATCCTACCTGAAAATGTTTGATTTGTTTCCTCGAGCACAAGATTTGTTCAACTTCTAATCATCTCTTTACATCAATTAAACTTTATATCAATATATATATATATATATATATATATATATATATATATATATATATATATATATATATATATATA